>CAEFZX010002477.1:0-10333 GCA_903066825.1 Alfaro cultratus | reverse complement strand
TCTCCGTAGGGTGGCTGGGCTCTCCCTTAGAGATAGGGTGAGAAGCTCAGTCATCCGGGAGGGACTCAGAGTAGAGCCGCTACTCCTTCACGTCGAGAGGAGCCAGTTGAGGCTCGGGCATCTGGTTAGGATGCCTCCTGGACGCCTCCCTGGTGAGGAGTTCATGTCCCACCGGGAGGAGGCCCCGGGGAAGACCCAGGACACGCTGGAGGGACTATGTCTCTCGGCTGGCCTGGGAACGCCTTGGGATTCCCCCGGAAGAGCTAGAAGAAGTGGCTGGGGAGAAGGAAGACTGGGCCTCCCTTCTGAAGCTGCTACCCCCGCGACCCGACCCCGGATAAGCGGCAGAAAATGGATGGATGGATGGATGGATGGATGGACTCTTATTGAGTTGTTTCCTCTTTCTTCCCTCCAGTTTGTTTCCATCAAACCTACAATTTCCTTTATTCTCCACCTGTGAACGAGTTAAAGTCTCCTGCCGTAAAACCTCAGATAATCTAGTAATCTAATAACGATTCCCATATTTTTGCTACAATTAGCAACTGCAGTTTAAAAATGGTGCAAATTTAATCCAAGAGTAAAGGTGGTGATGGATATATTGTTAAATAGAGTCCAATATTACTGGGAAATTAAAATCTTTTAACAGTGGAAAGATACACAAAGTATTTGTCTTTTATATTTGTTTTACTTTAATAATAAACAGGAACTCATATTTCCTGAGATTTTTACTCAGAAGCACCAAATGTGCTTTTAATGATATTTTTATTGCTAAATGAAACATGTATCCTTTTGTTGCTGAGAATAAATGGTATTATTATTTATATATTTTTATCCAATAAGGGAATAGCAAGGCTCCAGTGTCCAAGAGAAGCAGATTTGTCATCTATTGCTGTTGCTTGTTGATGTTTGCGCGTCAGATTTACCGCTGTACCAGAAACATCCAAATATAAAGGTTCTATCTCTGGACTTTTGCATGTAAAAGAGGAAAATGTGCTTATTTGATTTAAAATCCATGTATTTAAATAATCGAAAATAACTAATTAAAGTCCCAACGCTAATGAGAACACAATTAAAGACCGGGTTATATGTTTTTTGGTCATTTTTTACTATTAGCAGCTTTTTCTGAGAATTTGCATTAATTGCCTTTTATATCAAGTGTTTTTTGTTCAGATTTCTGTATGTCCAAAATTGTGATATATCCACCTGCAATTTGTTGATTTTTAGTCAGATTCATAGCTTTTTCTCAGGTTTTTGCTTAAATAAATAGACCTCATAGAGAAATTAACAGGTTGTTAATAATAGATGATTAATAATACATCCTATAGCTTAAACTGTGCTTTTATTTAGGTCTGTTTTTATAAGAATATAATGGAAATTCATTGAGATTTAAGGGTTTTATTTAGTATTTACGAGAATACATTTAAAATCAGTTAAATCAAATCTTAATTTTTAGAACAAACTCATTCAGAGAAACATTCATATTGTTTTTATTAATCAAGGTAGAAGAGGAAGCTGTTTGTGTTATTTCTGAGCATCATAAAGCAGAAGTTGTTTAGTTCCTGTCAGCTGTGAACCATGTTATCGTTGTTATTGTCGGCAGTTCAATGTAATTCAATATTTCCTCCTATTTTTTGATAGCAGCAATTCCACTTTGTTCCCCTTTTCGCTGTTTTAACTCTCATTCTGCTGTTCTCAGGTCAGTAGCAGGTTGAGCAGCGTCATCGAAGCAGGAAGCATGTTGTCGGGGGAGGAGATCCTGTGCAGCACGCAGCAGGTGATCGCAGGGCTGGAAGCTCTGAAAGGGGAGAACCGCAGTTTGCTGGACGACCTGCAGGGGGCGATGGAGAGCCACCCGGTGTCTCACGGTGGCGGCGGCGGCGTGGAGCAGGAGAAGAGCAGCATCATCCGACAGTCGCTGGAGAGGATCGAACTGGGGCTGAGCGAGGCACAAGTACGTCAAACCTGTGACGCACGCTGCTGCTTCAGAAGTTACTTTAAAATTACTAAATTAAACCTGCCCCCAATTTTTGATAAATTCCCCTAAAGTGGGCGGGGCCACGATACACTGAGGGGCGTGGCCAAGTGGGTTAAGTGGGAGGAAATTACTGTTGGCAGGTTAACAAATTTGCTGATCTATTTGGCGACTTTTAGACTCCTCTACGACTTTTTTTTTCCCCTAAATGTGACCAGTGACAAATAAACTTTTGCAACGTTTTTCTGTTTGATTGCTGTTATTAAAGTCCTTTCTCAGTTCCATATCTGTGAAATGTTCTACAAAAATAACACTTACTTATTCATGAGGTTTTTCAGATTAAGATGATAAATCTTTATTCATCTTGAGTTCCTAGTTAATAAGTAGATTTTTTAATACTCTGTGCAGGTGATGATGGCTCTGTCGTCTCATCTTGGCTCACTGGAGGCAGAGAAACAAAAGTTACGAGCTCAGGTAAGACATGCAGCTGTCTGTGAGTGAAATAATACATTTTTTAAGTTCTGTAACTTAAGTTACCAAATCTTTTGCTTGGATTTTGACTAAAATCAGAACTTAGGCTATGATCACACAGCAGGCGAATGCGATCCTTATATGACTTTTTCACAGCAGTCTGAACGGCCTGATTCCAAACTTTTCACCCAGAAAACAAAAGATTTGTTCCACTTCTGTATGGAAATAAATTGACGTGTATGATAACTGTAAAAGCCTTTGCAGGACAAATGCAAATTTTTCAATGTCTAACAATTCGATTCCAATTTTTAGGGTTCAATTTGACTCATTATTTTTAATTCAGAGACCAATTTTTCTATTCAAATGGTCTGGAAATTTTGCTTAAATCATGTGACTGACAAGAGGAAAAGACAGTGTAAAGAAATAAAACATTTAATTTAAACAATTCTATAAGATTCCATAGTTTATCAATTTACATCAGTTGATGTCTAAACAAAAATATTTAAATTACCAGTACTACGTTAGCTTAGCTGGCTAGCTTTTTCTTAAATAAAAAATATATCAATTAATCATAATACATCCAGCGGCCGAGTGAATGCGTGATGCGATATGCAAATATTAACAGCAGCGACGTACAGCTGAAACACATTTAAAAATCAATTTTTGAGCATTTTGGATCAATTCGTAATTCCCTGGATTAGGAATTGTGATTCTTTACAGAATCAAATTGTTTTTCTGCACCTCTACTCTTCAGTCAGAATGCTCATGTCACATTTTGTCCAACTTTTACGTCATTGACCAGACACGACTCATAATTCTGCACCAGAAGACGACGCATTCGGTAAATCTGGACATCAAGAATGGAAGAAATGCATAATTAGAAACTGACGAAAGCCGCCTGAGTCAGTGAACGCATCACAGTCCCGCCACTCTTAGCTCTGACTCCACATCCTAACAGATTTCTCTACAGAAGTTGCAGTCAAATTTTCTTTTGCCTGATTTTATTTTTGTGTGTCTTGTATGAATTATTGTAATTTTTGTAGTTAAAATACCAAAATTCTCACTTAACTTTATATTTTGATCCATCTGATGACGTAATTTTTAAATATTAAATGATTGATAATTTGATTAGTTACTCAGTACTTGAGTAGAATTTTTACCAAATACTTTTTTACTTCTACTTGAGTAGGAATATGTTGAAGTAGTGTTACTCTTACTTGAGTAAAGTTTTTGTGTTCTTTACCCACCTCTCAGGTGCGCCGTCTCATTCAGGAGAACCAGTGGCTGAGGGACGAACTCGCCGGCGCTCAGCAGCGGCTGCAGGACAAGGAGCAGGAGGTCGTGACCCTGGAGGAGCAGAACAAACACCTGCTGTTCATGTCCTCCATACGCAAATATGACCAGGATGAGCCGCCTCTGGTGAGAACCAGCAACCTGCAGACTCCTCACTGATCCGACTGTTCAGGCAACGAAACATTTAAATTTAAGCCACTGAAGTAAGAGAAACAATTTCTCTAACTAAGCAGCTGCCATCACATTTTGGACAAACGTCACTGATACTGATGTCAGTGCCGATATTTTGATGAAACCCAACAAGAGAAAGAGGGTGTACTGTGTTTTTTCAGAGTCTGCTGGAGATATTTTAAATGTTTGTGCTGCTTTTTATTTCAGGATGAGAAAGAAATTTCCTCCAACAAGGAGTCTCTGGATGATTTGTTTCCTGCTGAAGATGAGGAGCCGTCCCAGAGTAAGACGTTACCATTTCAGATTACGCTTATTGTCACGTTCTCATGCTACAGAAATGGTTGGACTGCAGAAAACCTGTTTTCCAAAATTTAGAAGGCAGCTAAAATAAATTTATGTTGATCAGTAAAGAAGAAAACCTCTTATTTTAGACTTGGTGCAATAAAATGTTAAAAACCTGAAGAAAAAAAGCTCAATAGGAGAATATTGTTTGAAAGCAAGAATTATAAAGTTGGTGAGTCACATTATTGAGACATCAGGTTTATCAGTAAATATCAGATTTGTTTCTAAGTTGTAGATTTGAAGCTGATTTCTTAATAATTTCACTTATGACAAGACATTTTTTTCTACGTTGTAAGTAAAATAATTTGCCAGTGGAACTAGAACTTTTTCATCAATAATAAGAAATTATTAACTTTATACAAGCTGATATATCTTGCTGAAAACTTACTTGTAAGTTAATTCTGTATTATTCCAAGTTTATTGGACTAGAAACTATACAAAAATACTTGGTAAGACTTTGTTTTTGTAGTGTATGCGCTGTACAATGGCTGCTGGAAAAGACACGTGTTTTGTTGTTGACTTACCATCCAGAAACCACTTGCTTTCTGAGTTCTTCTTGGTTTTGCAGGAGGCTCCACTTCTGCTCTTCAAAGATGTACAGTTGTATAATTGAGCTTCTGTTTGCAGCCATTTTCACGTGTAAATGTTGATTTGGTGACAGGCAGCAGCTTATTTGGATTTAAAGTGACAGAGGCCCTAAAATGGATAACTCTGAATTGATCAGACTAAGATCTTATAATCAAGAGTGATTTTATGCAAAACTTGTAGTGAACATGTTTTGCATAAATTATGGATTTATCCTAAACTGTTCAAGAAATCATTTATACTTTTACTATGTAAATGTTTTTTTTTTCCAGTGTCCCAGCCTCATCACAGCAGCGCAGCAGCGGCAGCTCAGCAGGGCGGCTACGAGATCCCCGCCCGCCTCCGAACGCTCCACAACCTGGTCATCCAGTACGCGTCTCAGGGTCGCTACGAGGTCGCCGTGCCGCTCTGCAAACAGGTGAGGCCGGCGGCTCGCAGTCTGCTCTTGTTTCTGAGCGGCTGCAGAGCTGATGATGTCGCCCCAACAGGCTCTGGAAGACCTGGAGAAGTCCTCTGGCCACACACACCCTGACGTAGCAACCATGCTCAACATCCTGGCTCTGGTGTACAGGTGAGGCGGCGCAGACCAGGGTCAACCTCACAGCTGGGGAGTAACTACTGACATTTACTCAATTACATTTCCTTCAGTAACTTTATTATGAAGTATTTCTATTTTTACTTGAGTAAAATTTCTGGATTTTCTTCTGTCCACTGAATGAAAACCAAACAAGCTTTAACCAAAAATTCACCAGACTCAGACCTGCAGTTTCTGTTAAAGTTGCATCAGTTTTTTTTAATGAAAGAAACTGATAAGGAAAAATTTTCTTTGACTTGATTTTGTTATTTTGTAATTATTTACATGAATCATTTTTGTTCTTAAAATACCAAAATTTCCACTTAACTTTATGTTTTAGTCTGTTTAATGATGTAATTTTTTAATATTAAATGATTGATAATTTGATCAGTTACTCAATACTTGAATAAACTTTTTACCAAATACTTTTTTACTCTTGAGTAATGTCTTGAGCGGATACTTTTTACTATTACTTGAGTAAAAATATGTTGAAGTAGTGCTGCTCTTATTTGAGTAAGTTTTTTTGTGTCCTCTACCCACCTCTCGTCAACATTTCTTAAAAAATAAGATGTAATTAGCTAGTTTAACTAGAAATGTCACAAAATCCAATTAAAAAACAACAAAAAGTAAAGATATTATAGTTCTGTTTTAATCAAATGAGGTAAAGAAAAATACATTTTGGTGATTTGTTTATGTAATAATAGAAGTTCACAGTTTTGTTGACTGATTTTTGTTTTAATTGCAGAGATCAGAACAAGTATAAAGAGGCAGCGAACCTGCTGAACGATGCGTTGGCGATCAGAGAGAAAACCCTGGGCATGGATCATCCGGCTGTAAAAATCATCTTTAATTAATCAGTACAACAGTAGAATTACAACTTTATTCCCATGATTATACACATGCTATTACAACTATGCCCCTATTATTCTGACTTTATTCTCGTTTTATTACAAATATGGTCTTATATAACAACTGTTTTCTGTTTTTAATGAATCAGTAAAACAGATTTAACTCTTCGGATCTTCAGTAATTATGATGTGTTTTGTGTGTTTTTGCAGGTGGCAGCTACACTGAACAACCTGGCTGTGCTTTATGGTAAAAGAGGAAAATACAAAGAAGCAGAGCCGCTTTGTAAACGAGCTCTGGAGATCCGAGAGAAAGTAAGACGAGGAGACTTCCTAATTATCACTATTTATTATAAACCAAAACTGCTTGTCCACACTTTTACTAAATACATTTTGTCTAGGGACACAAGACCTACATAATAAACACTGAAAAAAAACCCAGTATAATAAACATCTACCAAATAAAATATGTTTTATAAATTAGCTGCATATTTATTTTAACCTCATCAAACAAAATCAGAATCAGCAGATCAGGCTTTTTAAAGATCAAACTGCAATCAGCCTTAAGTTAAATATCTGCATTATTTCATCCACTTTATGTAAAACATCCATCCTGCTGTTACTGAAACAATCCCTCGTCATGATGACGCCACCACCGTGCTTCAACAGACTCCAACGTGTCGGTCCGTCTTTTCTAAACATCTGCAGTTGTTTACAAATGGCTCCAGATTAGTTTCCAAACTTGTGCAGAGCCAAAATGTTAACATCTTCATCAGCTTGGCATTTTCAGCTCCACTTATTAAAGGGGCGGTGAAACATAAAATCAACTAGTTTTAGCTTTGCATCATAATGTTATTCCCTCATTAAAAACATATCAGGAGCGTTGATTTGATTCTTTCATGCATGTTTAAGAAATCCTTGAATCTCCATGGCAACCATTCAGCTGTAAAATGCCTAGGTGGACCTAGCTCCGCCTTAGAGACGCAGCTCCTCCCCCACTCAGATCCTTCAGACTAGCCAGAAGCAATTAGCAAACAGCTGGTGGAACTGCAGAGTTTGTTATATGAGCTACTGCTCAGTTCAACGCTGGTAAAAATGTTGTTAAAGAGTTAATAGAGGAGCCATGTTGGGATGACTTCCTGAAGGCGAAGTTTAACAGAGCAGGAGTTTGAAAGAGACAGAGACTCTTTTATAATTTAAGTCATATTTAACATTTATAGCATTTTTATAACAACTGATGGTAACATAGTTGCTTGATTATGCTACAAAATGACTCTATGTGCCTGGAAAATACCAAATCCTGCTGCTTAAATAATTCAGTGGAATAAAGTAAAGCTGGTTCTGACCTTTGGGTTCAGATTAAAGTCCCGGGTCTGCTCTCTGTGCCTGCGTGGTTCAGGTTCTGGGTACGGACCATCCCGACGTGGCCAAGCAGCTCAACAACCTGGCTCTGCTGTGCCAGAACCAGGGCAAGTACCAGGAAGTGGAGCAGTACTACGAACGTGCTCTGCACATCTACCAGAGCAAACTGGGACCGGATGACGCCAACGTGGCGAAAACCAAGAACAACCTGGTGAGACGAGACAGAAACTCGTTTCTAATCCTGTCTGTAATCCC
Organism: Alfaro cultratus; assembly: GCA_903066825.1. NCBI lineage: Eukaryota > Metazoa > Chordata > Actinopteri > Cyprinodontiformes > Poeciliidae > Alfaro > Alfaro cultratus. The sequence continues at coordinate 2,463 of CAEFZX010002477.1, read as the reverse complement.
TGCTAATCTGTTGAAAAGAAAACTCAAAAACAGACATGTTTGTTTTGGGGTTTTTTCTTTTTAAGCTGTGTTGCTGTTTTTGTTTTTTGCTTTCAGGCGTCATGTTATCTGAAACAGGGAAAATACAGACAAGCAGAATCGCTTTACAAAGAGATTCTGACCAGAGCTCATGAAAAAGAATTTGGATCTGTGGAAGGTAAAATAATCTAAAAAAATTTAGTTTTTTTTTTTTATTTCTCCTTTCTTTTTCTGTTTCTTTATTTCTTGGCTGTTTTTTCTTTCTTTTTTCTCTTTTTCTTGTTTCTTTTCTGTTTGTTTCACTAAGTTGTGCCTCAACAATCCCATTTATCAACTTAAAAGTGAAGCTTCTAGTAGAAAGTTATTATTGTTGCTGCTGGAATTAGGCAAAGTATTTTCTAGACCAATAAAACAGAAAATATTTGACAGTTTGGAAACTAAACACCTTTTCTTTTAAGTTTGAGAACATTTTTCTGTCTTCAATAATTTCTTCTTTTTTACTTGGTTTTACTAAAATTGTTCATGTTTAATTTATTGCTGTGCAGTTAAAAAGAAAAAAAGATATTAATTCAATCAAGAAATTATTTTTGACTTGGCGATTTTGTCCCAGAGATCAAAACGTTGGATATGCCGGCCGAACATCTGGAAAGTGAATTTTAACTTTATTTCAGTGGTTTTTGCCATGTCTGTCGTCTAGGAGACGGCCGTCCCCGCTGGTCCAACATGGAGGATGGCGGCGCCGCGCAGGACGGACTGAAGCGCAGCAGCTCCTTCACCAAACTACGGGAGTCGATACGCCGGAGCAGCGAGAAGCTGGTCCGCAAGCTAAAAGGAGTCGGGATGGAGGAGACGACCCCGAGGAATGCTGGGTAATTTTCCAGAACATGGCAACAGAAATCCCACTTTAACTTGATCTGAAACTACAATGAGTAAAAAAAAAACTAAGATGGCTTCTACTGTTTTGCTTGGTGGCTAATCTTTTGTTTCCTTTGCAGGATGAAGAGGGCGAACTCTCTGAACGTGTTGAACGTTGGAACCAGAGAAAATCTCGATGGCACCCAGGTGATTTTCAAAGACAAGACATTCAGGGATTTTTTAAGCTGTGATTTGTAGAGAACATACCTAAACAGCTCTATGCACCGCTAATTGGAATGTTAGGTATGCTAACTCTGACATGCTAACGCTACACTGATATAGTGGAAGCTAATGCTAAAACTCTAATTTAATGAGTTTTTCATCATTAAAGACAAGTTTAAAGTTTTTTTTTCTTTTAACGAGCTTTGCATCTAATTTTGAAAGTTTTCTAATTTGAACAAGTTTTTTATTTCTTATATGTTTTTTCATTTTAATGAGTTTCTCCTCTTTTTATTGTGACATTTTTCTCTTGGCGAGTTTTTGATCTCATATGAGTTTTATTGTTTTACATATTGTTGCAATGAGATCCTGAAGCTATTTCTAAACTAGTGCTTTCTTAGACCTGATCAGGGATGCTCTGATCAGGTCTTTTGCTGCAGATTTTGATTCCAATCACACATGAGGGCCAATCATTGCCGATCACCTGGAATGGCTGTTTGGTTTTTTTCCGCATTAGATATAAATGCTGATCTGGCAAAATGGAAAAATGATCTGGCAATAAATTCACCTAAAATGCTAAATACTTGCAGGCACAAAACACCAGCTATTCAGTCAAAAGGATGACTGAAAACTTGCAATCAGTAAAACAATATTTAACAGTAACACTCTAAGTACCATAAACTATACATGAGTCAAATAAATCTGCCTACATTGAATAATGTCAAGAAAAAAGGAAACATTCATTCAAAGTCAAATGCAGGTTGCATCAAAATAAATAATCCTGAGTTACTAAATTATAACTTCCTGACAGCTTGGCTAGCTGATTAATGCTGGTTCTGATTGGCTGCTTCTGACCAAGTGGAGTAATTCTGCAGGGAGGAGGCAGAGGAGATTGATTATTTTCAGAGATTTTCTGTCTTATGTTAGGGCATAGCGAAAACTTTAATACATATGTAAAATATTTTTTTGTTGTTTTAGTTACATGCTGCAGCTTTAAGCAGACATTCGGTGTGAGATTCACTGCCAGGTGGAGGTTGAGCGACACTCCGTCTGTGAAATATTATTACCAGCAGCGTGTAGCAGTGGTCCAATAGCGAGAGCAGAACCAGCGTCTTACACTGCCAGCTCAAAGACTCAGATTATTTTTCAGATTATTTGTTCAGCTTTCTGACCGTCATGCTCTTGAGTGAGTGTTGGAGAAAAAAAATGACTCTTTGGATGTAATTTATTTCCTGCATTGAGCCTCAATGCAGCCAAACTCCGTTGTTTGTTTTTTAAAGGCCATATTAGATTCGTTGTGTTGATGCATTTTGACCTGCTTCACCTCTGAGGTTATTTTCCTCTGCAACATGTAAACGTCCCCATTTACTC
>CAEFZX010002475.1:0-96637 GCA_903066825.1 Alfaro cultratus | reverse complement strand
TTAGGAATAGACTAGTATTGGTTAGGAATAGACTAGTATGGGTTAGGGTCAGAAGTCTGAAACGCTCAAAACAACACTAGTGTGGTTTTAATGTGACAACGTGTCTAAAAGTTAGAGACATGAGTACTTTTGCTACCTTTGGTAGTGATATCTAGCAGATAGGCCTTGTATCACTTAAAGTGTGCTGTTTGTTTGACTGCCATGTGAATGTTATTCCTGTCATAAAAGGGAGAAGTGGTGAAGACTACACTGAAAATATACCAGTGGTTTTGTTTTTGCAGTGTAAAAATGTCCCAGAAGCTTGCTGAGCTCAGACTGTGGTAGAGTAGAAGTGACAGAGGCCAAAAACCGACACGGTACAACTTCACCGTGTTCCAGTTTCCTGTGAAATAATAGCCTCATCTATTCCCTTTGTCCCACTTTTATAGTCTGCGACAAAAATTACTTTCTCTTGTTGTTGTTGTTGTTTTTATATTTTTAGCCCGGATGCATAATGTGTTGGGTTAGTGGTTTGCAGCTCCTCAAGCGAATCGGTGACGCTGGTTTCCGAGAGCCAGGCCTGTCTGGGTGGTCTGGCTTGCGGCTTTCCTGGAAAAACGTATTGTCTCTGCTGTTGCTTAGAAAGATGGCTGCAGCTGTTTGGTTCAGAGTTTCTGTACATGCAGGAAATCGAAAGAACAGTTAGAACCTTTTGTAAAGTGCTGCTCTTTAGGAAGGGAGAGTCATTCAGCGGCTCACGGGCTCATGATATATTACGTTTCATGTTTTAGATGTAGAGCATGTGTAACACATTTGACACAAAACCATGCTAGCACGTCCCAGACTCTCTCCCTATTATTGGAAATGAATGAGAACATTTCATTCAATGAAGGCAAAACTGCCAAAATCATAGCTTGCCAGTTTTTACTGTCTTGTTACGATGTGAACAACCCAAACACAGTAGAGAGGCAAGATTATAGTAATATAATAACACCAGGTCAGCCTTGCAGAATAAGTAACAATCAAACAATCACATTATAAATTAAAATGAGTTCCATAATTTCTATTCTGATGATTAATATTTTTTGAAATCCAATTTTGCTTACAGATACGTCATAATCCATTTTATTGATGGTTTCAGTTGTTTGAGGTTTTTATTTCCGTTCGATTTGTTTTTGGTTGTTGTTTCATTTTGGATAATTAAGACATCTTCCAGTTCCAGTGTTAATCGACTGATGCTGAAAAGGTGAAGAGGAAAAGGAATTTAGGAAACACTGAGAAACAACGGCTAAGGGTTACGTCAAAGCTCAAAAAACCACTAGGATAAAGGAAAGACTAGCTACTTGGAAAAATGAAGTAAATTGAGCACGATGCACAACAAAAAACAGATGACAGGATAAAACAGAATCTGAAACTCTGACATAAGAATAAAGGATACAAGGAAGAAAACTCCCGTCCTAACTGTGTTGGATCCTGTGATGGTCTGGGTCTTTTTCTTCCAAAGGCCGTCAGAAAGCAGCAAAGATTTCCTTACTTAGCATGCCAAAACTCAACAATCGTTTTAGATCGTCTAACATCTTCTCTCACTTTGGAATAATCCTAAGCAAAAGCTACAACGTAAAGTGAGCCGCTGAAGGAGATAGATGGTCCTTTTCGTGTGCCAAACAATGAGGAAGCGTTCTTAAGCTACAAAAAGGTTCGAGTTTGCAAAGTCTAGACAGCATAAATCCACCAGCAGAGTGCTTTAGATCTGAATGGCTGTTAGCTTCTCTTCCCCATGGAAACCTAACTCTGATTCTACAAACTAAAGCTGTCCAGTAAGGTCTGTAAGAGTCAAGATTATGCTACATTTGTCGATGCTCAGAGGATCTGATATTTGTGGCGGTCTAAGTTTGTGAGACCGGTTCATCTTTTCCCTCCATCCCACGCGTGTGGATACACACCCGGCATCCCTGAGCCTTTGTGCCGCAATAAAGAGCCTCTGGCCGTCAGCACCGTGCTGAGCAAACAAATTAGAGCGGTGATTAATGGAAGGAACTCGGAGCCAGCAGCTCATCCTGCTGCGAAGGTGGGACAGCAAGTGTAGGCGGTCCAGAACAGCATGTGACACACACACGCACACACACGCACACGCACACACGAGTCAAAGTCTGTGCTGAACTTGTAACATCTTTCCATGAAACTATATCAGACTTCCAATAGGTAATGGTCAATACTTCTGTAGATGCATTTCCACTGACAATATAGATGTGCAATTTGACACTACACAAATAAATTAGCTTAGTGGAAAAGTGCTATTTCCACTGGCAGTTTTTCACTTATAACATTGTCAGGAAATAAATCTGCCAATGGAACCAGAACCTTTTCATCAATTTTAAGGAATTATTGACTTAAAACAAGCTCCTATATCTAGCTAAAAAGTTACTTGTAAGTTAGTTTTGTCTAACTAGACCAAAAATACTTGGTAAAACTTGTGGTTTTTTTGCAATATACATCATTCCAGTGTTATCATGGCTGTCTTACATTGTTATTAAACAAGCAAACACGCTCTGTTTTGCATTTTAAAAGGCGGGAGTGGCATTTAAACGTGGCATGCTTATTTAACAACTTGAAAGCAACATCTGCAGACAAACACTGAATTTCCAGTGAGCAAGTCTAACACCTTTTTTGCTTTTTTGGGATTTGGAACTCCAAGTGCAGGCAGTGTGAAATGTGCCAACTTTTGCTGCCTAATGCAGAGTAGTTATTTGTTTTATGGAGACGGTTGCATTTTTGAATCTTTGAACTCTATTGATAAAAAAACCCATTGCAAACTCTTCTCACCTAGATGAAGAAATGAGTTCCAAGGACGTCGGAACTGGAGTGAGTGTGTGTGTGTAGATAACTTAGCAGTCTGTTAAACAAAATGTGATCGCTGCATGCGTCAGACGCCGCTGACCGTTCCCGGCACGGACGTCAAAGCGGCAAAGGCTGGATTTAAAAGCAAACAGAAGTGCGGAGTTTTTTTTTACACCTTATAAATTAAAAACACCAAACTTCCTAAAGCTGTGCTGCTCGCGATTTGTTTTTTCAGTGTCCACTTCTTTGTTGTGTTTCCCTGCGTCCGTGGCGACGTGTCCATAAGAGAGACTGGCTCTGGATCGTGAACAAATGTGACTGAACCATTTAACAAGCGTATTTGTTCTTTAGCTGCAGATGATAACTATTGTTCCGTGTGGTCATTAGAATGTGTGCCAGGCTGAAGAGGCTTCAGTACGGCTCGCTCTCATTCCTACCACATGATCTGTTACCTTCCAGCAAAAATGAAACACAAAAGAGAAATTCATTCATAAAGATAAACAACCCACATGAAAATTACGTCACTGAATATTTTTCTTTGTAAAATATGCCTCAAAACCTGAATTACATTGTTGTAACTACTGAAAGAAATATCTCTAATCAAGGACAAAATATGGAATTGCCTTATGTTGAGGAAAAAAAAAATTATGCCTAATTATGCAAATTAGGCTTAAAAGAGAGAAAAATTATGACTTTCCCTCATTAATACACTCAACTTATACACTCCAATCTGCACATCATTTGTGGAATAAAGTCCTGCTTTTTTTTTTTTTTTGCTTTTTTTTTATTCCATTGAGTTCAGGAACTTTCACAATAAGTGAAACTTATAGATATTAATTATATGCATAGGGAGGTTTGAAAGACTTTTTCTGTTAAGGTCGATTCTCATATAAACGTGACATTTAAAATTTGAATATTACATAAAGCCAGTAAAATAAAATAATTCAGAAAAGAAGCCTCATAAAAAGTACATTTAATATCTGCTTACAGGTTGTCAATTTTCAAAAGCTACCTTTAATCTGACAAATGATCTCCATTGCAACACTTATTCTAAGTTATTCATTAAGTTTTTAAGACTGTGTATTTTGTGTTTTTCCGCAATGAAAATGATCAAGGAATCTTTTGACGAGGAAATAAAAAATCCTATAAGACACCAACGTCTCCTAGTGCCATGTTATATGTGATACACGCAAATATCATGTTTACATCCATTGCTGCCATGATTTTTAGTGGCTTATAGCATGAACAAACTTGCTCATGTAAGATTTTATTTGCATTTTTGCCACTGTGAAATTGTGCTTTTACATTAGCTTTAGGGTGGGCATTCATCATATCATATGTAATTTCTCATATAAATTTAGATTTATTGATGTCACACTAAATACCAACAATTTTTAAAAAATGCATACAACTGTCAGTGTTATTAGTATTACTAATTTCTTCCACTTTGTTCAATGTGAGTGCGAGTTTCAATAAATTTGAATATATGATTAAATGCAGCTTTCTCCAGTTTAGTGATAGCAGCCATACTTTTCTATGTGACTGATGTCCTAAAGTAAAGGAAAAATATGAATGTTGGCATTGTTTGCGTCATGCAGTCACATCCATAAAGTTAATAGTCCTTATCGTAGCTTTTGTCGTTATCACAGTAGTACCGCAAAATATTGTCATAAAAGTTGAACTCCATATTGCCCAACCCTTTAGCAGAATGTACCAGCATACCATCAGAAAAGTGTTATACATTTAAGAAAGACTTATAATATCCATAATATCCATCCAAAAGTTGTGTGGTTTTCTAAAGTAGACTAACCTATAAAACCTATGAGACAAATGTAAACCACCGTTCATTAGGTTTAGTTTAAAATTGAATGACAAGCACTAGAAAACAGAGGCTCGCCACATAATCATCCACATTGGGCAAATCCTTCTGTCTGTTTCCAGACTGGCATTCCTCCCCTGACGATGTTCTCACTAAGTGAGCAGCAGAGCTGGAGAGGATCCCGTCACCCGTTGCCAACACTCCAGATTAGTCAAACCCAGAAGGGAAGTGAGACTGATTGGAGAAGAGAGCTAATTAGATTAGAATTATTTTTCATTAATGTCATTAGTGAGGTGGATTAAGACGGGAAGCTGAGCTGCGGTGAGAGCGATTATTTCAGCGCGAGCCGGCAGCTTCAGACACCGCGGTAAAACAATCCTTTTTTTCCACAAAAATTTGCCACTGGAAGCACTCATCACCAGAGCAAATATTGACTGGCAATTTGGATAAGTGATAGGACGGGGGTAGAGGCGGGGGGAGAATAAATACATTGTGAACTCCTCCGCCATGTGACGATACTCTCCACCCTCTTTATATGTTGAACTAAGCGTGAATGACCAGACGCGGTTTCCTCCTCAACATTTATTCTGGAGCGATCTGCCAATTATTTTTAATGGAGCTGAAATAAAGAATGGCGCATGGGGCCGCTGGGTAAGCGGAAGGCAGAAATTTCCCTGCGGGTGGGGAAAGAAACAGCGCGATGACCTCATCCAAGAGGCTGTGGACGTCTCTTTTTGGTTTTTTGCTCAAGAGTGACGGGTGTTGGTATGTGAGGCGCTCTGGACCTGCTACAACTTTGTGATCAGTTGGACTGGTTTGCTGAAGATTAGAAAGCAAGGGGACTGTAACCCTAAATCCTCTAATACTTACCCCTAAATCTACCCCTAAAAACTACCCTACTCTAACTCTAGCACCTAAACCCTAACTTGACCTCTAAACACTATTCTTTTTTTTACTTTTTTTTTTTCCTCCGAAGAGTTTTTTTTTTTTTTGCGGCGCTAGTGGCTCGCATTTTCCACAACAGTAGGCTGACAGGAAGGGGAAGGAGAGGGGGGAAGACATGCGGCAAATGTCGTCGGGTCCGGGAGTCGAACCTGCGACGGCCGCGTCGAGGACCCAAGGCCTCCAAACGTGGGTCGCGCCAACCGCTACGCCACCACGGCACGCCCCTCTAAACACTATTCTAATGCCAACCTTGAGCGCTAAACCTACTCCTAACACCACCCTTAATTCTAACCCCTAAACCTACCTGTAAGCCCCAACACTAATCCTCACAAAAGGCATATTGTTAACATAACTGTCAAGATGTGGGATATCACATCTTGACAAGAGAAAGACAAAAGTTGGAGAAAGTCAACATGAAAGTAACAACGCAAGGAGACAAAAAAAAAAAGAGGCATGAGGATAGAGAAGAACAGCATATAGGGTGAGAAGCTTTTGGTCCCTCCGGTAGCCAGAGTGGATGTAACCTAACCAGTGAGAGCAGTTAATGACATTTTATATAACTATTAAGCAATTATTGAACACACAAAGCCTTTTTATAGCATCCGAACACCATCCACCTTGGGGACCTAAATGGAGGAGGGAAGCAAAGGGGATTAAAAAAAAATCCTAATAATAAAATCACTGGAAATCACGGGCCAAAACCTACATTTTCATTTGCCAGAGCAGTCACGCTCTGCCCATAATTCACAGCATACCTCTAGTTTCAAATGGGACTGTGGAGGGAGCGGGGGGGGGGACGTCCACAGTGGTCCCGGCTGCTCTCTTTAACAAGTTCAGGAATCTCCCTGCATGACTGCTGCGATCCTGGTGGTTTAGAGAAGAGCTCAGAGAGGGTGATGAAGTGGAACTGCCGCAAGGCCCCGCAGGTTTGTAAAATGAGTAGCAGTGATGGTATCAGTGAAAAGACATTCTTTGCGAGGTCACGCAAATCACAGGAAATGGTTCAGGGACTTAATACGGCTGTGGTGACCAATCAGAGGCCAGTTCAAAAGAGAACCAGACGAGTTCCAAGTAATCGGCAGTAGCCTGGCCATTGCCTTTCTACTCAATTCAGTTCGATTCTCATATCGCTTCAGGGCTCTGTTTGAGATTTGTCCCATTGAGATTGATTGCTCCAGTTGAATTTCATCCTGGCCAAACAGTGAACAGAATTCCTGAACGATGGCATTGGTTTTCTGTGAATTGTAGTTGTAGTTCGCCAATTGCAGCAGAAGAAGTAAACAAAGCAACTGAGTCCGTGTTGGCGGCGCTTCCAAATATAAAGCAATAAATTTGGAATGTTTAAGACATTTTATTGCAGGCAAAGATGTTGCGTTCCTACTCCCCATGAGTTTGTTTACAGCAGCGCAATTTCCAGTAAGCTTCATGATTGAACTTGCACATTACATATGTCATGAACAAACATTAGTAACTGGGTAGCCAGGTAAAAACCAGCCCCTTTTTCTACGCTGTTTGCTGTGTACAGAGGGTCTAGGCTCTCGGCTATCGAGGAACGATTGCTTGCTAGAGGCGTGGACTCTGTTGAAGTTTTAAATGTTACCCTATCGCTAATGTTTGTCGGTGATGTATGTACTGTGCCAGTTTGACGCTATGAAGCTTACCGAAAATTGCCTGCATTGAAAGCAAAAACAACAATTTCCGAGCTAAATGTTAATGTTAATTCATTGTTTGGCCGACACGACCTGCACGGCTTTGTTCACTTCCTCCACTGTTGTTGCTAAAACTACAGGCAGACTACAATTCTAAAACAGTACAGAAAGTTGAAGTCATTGTTCACAACTTCTTCTGATCACGTTGGGCAGGTTGAATTTCTACTGAAGGACTCCGAGTACCTTTCCAAGAACCTCTATCACTTCATTTTCTTTGTGGCAAAACGAAAAGTCCCAAGTTTGACCAAATGTTCCTACAACCCAGATAACTGGTATAAAAGAAGTTGAATCTGTCTGATTTATTCATCTTTACAGTGATAAGCTCTCATGAATCTCAGCAGTGTTTTAGGATACAACCAAACCTGATCTCTACGCAACACCTCAACAACCAAATAAAACCCTGTACCATCTATCTAAAACCCAGAATAAACTACAAATCATTTTAATTAGGTCAACACGGCATATTTACTCTGGGTCAGGTTCGGCATGTTTATGTGTTCCTGAATTAGCTACTGGGCGTATTGGCAATATTAATTGCAAGTTCTTCTTGCCAGCGGAACAAAGTTGTCAATAAAAATCTGTGAACCTTGGCGGATCTCCGTTCTATTTACGTTATTCTTGGTAGCATCGAGGGATCTGCTGTGAAAGCAACCTCTGTGTAATCAGGAGCGAATATTCTGGATCACTTAACTTTAATATTTCATCTGTCAGCGGTCCAGATTAAACGGTAGGTTTAATCTGAGGAATCCCTTCATGACTCATGGTGCTTCTTCTTCCACGGTCCCTAATGAGGAAAATTTGAATTTCTATAATTGCAGCCATTTGTTTTAAAGGATCCCAAAAGTTCATCTTTGGAGTCATGTAAACGCTCTTTCAAACTTATAATTAGGTCTGTAAATAAAATCTTGAAACTTGTATCACATCCACCTGTTTTATTGGTTTAATCAGCATTAGGTGTGTGTGTTGATTGTTTTAGTGACACCACGGAGTTTTAAATTATTGCGTCTACATGGTCTGAGAAAGTATTTTTGTGATCGGCACTTTTTCAACAAAATTTGACACATTTTGTTTCATCGGCTAAACCAAAGTAATGCATAAAAGTAACATAGATTTTTTTAAAAACTCACATTTTTTATTCTTTTGTTAGGAAATATCTGCATTAGCTTGGCATCCATTTATATTTAGTGACCCAGAGTTGTCACTTTTTATACCCCCATCATGGCACCATGACTTTTGCAGGATGACATCACCTTTTCGCTTCAGTTTGAGTATTTTAATTGCAAAAGTCCAGAACCTACAGAAACAAGAAAACCTGAAACACGGAGGGAAGAAATCAGAAGAACTGGGAATACATGGGAGAAAAGAATCCAGCAAGGATGGTCAAGTATAAAAAGCAGGGAGAAGCTTCTGGAACGTCAACCAGGCGAGAAAATGAACAGGATGGAAGAGCCGAGTGGCAGTGTGAGAACACAGAGTTAAAACTGAACAGGACACAGAAGGGTCTACTAAGTCCAACCTAAACAACTACAACACAGATCAGAATCTAAATAAATGAAATGCTAATAAGCAACGCAAGAACTTGAAATCCCAAACAAATACGGAATACCAAAAGTGTCTAAACCACAAAATTAATCAAAAAACCAAACCAAAGTCCTAAAGATTCTAACATTACCAGCTTCATACATCCATAGCACATTTTTTTTATATTTATGTAAAAAAAAAATCTTTTTTTTTTAAACAATAGGCCTTTGCCAGCGCTTTGCTGTTCGGGCCTAATGAGATTTAAAAAGGAGCAGCAAAAGCAAATGAGGTGGATTAGCAGAGCTTGCCAATAACTTATATCATACAGGTTATAGCTGCGGTGGGATGTCGCCTATTGTCCGGATATTGAATGGTTTGCGTGTTGTGACATTAAAACAGTCTTCAGTCAGAAGCCTCTTTCAGATTTTTTGCAGGACTGACTGCTACTGGAGATGTTTCATTCTCACTGCACCATCCACAACGAGTCTTTGAAGATGGGTCACAAAAACATTTCATTTCTCTTTCTCTAACTTAAATGTCATTTGGAGTGTCTTCTGAATTGGTGGTGGTAACTGCCGTAATTGCAGGGGGAAAAAATAAAAAATAAAAAAATGTTTCCAAATCACAGTTATGAGCTATTTTTCTGTTGAGCTATGGCACCAAATCCCAATAAAGTTTTATTAAAGTTTGTGGTTGTAATTAATCATGACACAATGTTCAGCGCACATTCATATTTTTGGACAGCTCTGTGCACTCCTGTCCAGCTAATATGTGCCTCACTAAATAATGTTGCATTTAAACATAAAAAAGATGGCTGCAATAAACAGAAAAACATATAATTCAAGTCTAATTTTATTATTGACAGAAAAAAAAAATAAAAAACTAAACTTACTCAGCTTAACAAGGTGCGCCATACATGTTTAAAAAACGCAGCCCAGGAAAGGGAAACTAAAAATATCTGCAAAACCAAATCATAATATTTTCTCAGGGTATTTGCAGGTACGTGTGACTGGTTGACATCGGAAAAATGGACAAAAAGAATTTTAAAGGGTATTTCTTTTAAGAATAAGTCACGCCATTTCCAGTGAAAAGGTTGCATGGAGAAAACGGAGGAGAAGTGGAAGCTGAGGCCAGACTCTGGACGTCTACGAAGGGGAACAGAGGGCGCCGTTGTAGACGGTAGACACAGATGTTATCTGGAAGGAATATTACAGTTAGAGACACAGCTAAGTTAGACAAAACACTTTCACCTCCCATATTTCCCCATGATATTTTATATTTTCATGAATTCCGATTGCCATCGCACACATGGCCGACTCGGATTACGCGAGTCATGGGTGTAAATGTATTCCAGCGCTGCTGAAATTTCACAGCATCAGCTGCCGTGCTTATAGTCTACTCTCCAACAGCTAAATCGCATCTGTTGGATTGAGTTACAGCCACAAACTAAAAATGCCAATATTTTGTGTTTTTTTTTTTTACATACATGTATTAACTAGCACTGCAAAAACATGGAATGGAAAACGTCTGTAACCTCACTGAAAACTAAAGAGTCGTCCATCATCATGATGTATTTCCATGATGGTGGGAATTGATATATAGACTTTGTTATTATTAGGGTTATCTAACTGTTACAAATTTTAATCTGAGTATTCGCATTGTTGATGTGAATTAATTACAATTAACTGTTAGAAAATATTAACTAAGTTAATAAATGAGTTGTAAATGTATATTAGGACAGTCATTGGATTAAAATAGGACGTAACAGACAAAGCGTGGTATCATTTCTCATGCTTTCTTCAGCACCAGTGGCTCTTATTTGAAAGTAGAAAGAGTGCAGAGAGAAGGAGGGGAAGACCTGTAGAAAAAGGAACTGAGAACGGGAATCGAAATCAGGACGGTTGAGGTCTGTAGCCTCTGTATGCATGGCGCCCCCTGTAACCACTGCGACATGCGACGCCCACATTAATCACTTTTTAAATTTTTTTTTATTTTTAGAAATTGGAGATAAGATAAGATAAGATTTATTTGTCATTGTCATTCACAGATTACAACGAGATTGAGATTGTGTTTATTTCGAGTTGAGGTGCAAAATATACAGTATACAATATACATATATACATATAAAGGAGAGATTAGTTCCATAGAGAAGCAGCTGAAACAACGAGAGAGATTACGCTCAAACTTCAGTGCAGGTGAAAAAGTATAGGTCCAAACAGTACAGAAGCCAGTGCATTATTTGCATGTTAAAAATGTACAGTTTTAAAAGAATATGAATTAACTTTGATTCATTTTGATTTTTAAGTACACAAAAAGATACTACCATGTAGAATGGCCATTATGCAGGTCAGCTGAAACCACATCTGAACAAATGAGCAGTTACCCTAAACATACTGCCAGATTAGGAATAAAATGTCTTGGGGACAACAAAGACAATGCTTTGGACTGGACGTCATAACACTGTCAGACTAAGATGTGAAAATCTGCAATCAAACCCAACTCGGTTCCACCAGTTCTTTCAGAAGGAATGGACCAAAATTCTAGAAAACAATTTAGAGATGCGTGCGGAAGGACACTCAAAATTTTTGAAGGCAATTAAAAGTTGATTTTACCAAAAACTATAGAAATATACGTAAACTTTTGGCTTTATTTTAAGTAATCCTAACCGGCATCATGGTTCTGACTAAAGTCTGATTCAATTAAGGTAAAATATCTGAATTCAACTTTACATGGCAATACCTATATTAAAAAAAAAAGTTGATCATACTTTACATTTAATCAAATTATTTGTTGTTCAATACCTTCAGCTACAATTGAAAAAGAGACGAAAAATGGAGCTTTGAACAAATGGGTCATGTTTTCAGAAATATTGTTTGAGCCACAAGTCATTAGAACAAAAATATTGTTTATATGTAATTTATAAGCTATCTAAGCAACATCTTCACTGGAGGATAAACAATCAAGGAACAAAATATATTTCTTGTGCCTGGAAAAGTATTGAATAAATGCACATTACAGCTACAGTATTTAACTTCTCAGGGCGATTAATCTGACTCCCGTCACAGACGAACAAATCCCAACACCTGATCTCTAAGTCAGAGGTCTGGTTTCCCTGCGGGTGCTTTACATTTTCTGCCGCAGCGCATTAGAACCGCTTTCTCCATGTGCACTTAACCATTGCGGAGGCCACACAGCGGGGCCAGAGCCCATCGGCCGTGTTTAGAAAGCGGCACAAACCTGGCGCTGTGCGCTGCCATTCATCCTTCGAAACCCCGTGCCGGACAAGAATGATGGAGTGCTGACGGCGTGGATGGATGGATGGGTGTGTGTGTGCGGGGTGGGTAGGTGGAAAGGAAGGAAAGAAAGATGGACGGTGCAGGGCTTGGCACCGGCAGACGGGTGGAGGAAGGAAGGTGTGCGAGCTGGCGGCAGATTGACTGATGGAGAGTGCCAGGTAAGGCTGGTGCAAGGTGTGCAGGGTCAGTAGAGGAGAGTGTAATGGGGTGTAGGTTGACGCCGATGGTCGTCCTGCTTACTGCGGGCGTCTGCAGCTCCAATGATAACTTGTGGTTTTTGAAGTGTTCCTCTGAGCCACAATGAGGCCTAAGAAATAGCCGGCACTTGGCAAACAGCAGCCCGTTCCATCATAAGCAAGGAGCTGGGACCCTAACTCTCGAAGAAGGAAATGTCTCTAAACCGTATACCACCCAGTTTACTCTGGCAGGGCGCTCCAAACCAAGACTTTTATACGCATAGCTCTAACATCAGCTTTGGGAGATGGAGCTGACGATGGACGAGGATGGAAAGCTACCTGCTGCTAAAAGGAGCACTGGGCTTGTAAAGAGCAGGGCATTCCCCTAAGTTTCTTACTTGTTAAATCAATTAAGGCATCCGAGAATCTAACAGGGATAATTCAGTTGCATGTTTGCCCTTATTCAGTCACACTTTGGGTGTGTGTTTGTTATAGTGTGGCTGTATTTTTAGTTTCTGGCGAGCTCTCCAAATGTTCTGCTAATCACAAAAAGAAAAACATCAGTGAAATTATTTTGAGGCTCTGGTGATTGTTGTGTATTGCTAAGAAGGAAAGTGAAAGGCAGATTATACTGCCACTGTTTCCTGTCCCGCCTAATGTTCACAAACCACATTGTATGTAGGCTGAAAGGTAAAGAAGAAATGACATGTTTCTTCTAGAATGTCTTGTACCAGACGTGTACCATCTATACATTGCTTTTGATTGAGGACGTCAAATCTACAGCATTTTACTGCTTAACTTAGCCATAATGTCATTATTGCTTGTTATATTTATGTATTTTCATAGTGAACGCTCTGACCGTCTATAAATAAAAGTTCAACACTAAACAAATCGATGACTGTCAAAATAATTAATAGCTAAATTACTCAGAAATTAGGTTGAGCTGTTGTCTAACAAAACCATTCCAAATATTTGGCATTCCAAACTGAGTAAATCTTAACATAGCATGAGATTAAGTAATGGTATTATCAGGTGACTTCCCTCTAATAGAATGGTTCAATGTGTGGTGTATGTGGCGTCTCTAAGTTGCGACACATCATTTTTAAAGACTTAAAAGCATATGAAAGTTTAGTAGCTTACCAGTTCCTTTTGTACATGCTAGGCTACACGACGGTGTAATGAATGATTAGACGTGTACCATCTCCGAAATGCAATATATTTTTGAACCCTTAGTCTTATGTTGTAAGAACCCACTGCAAATCTACGACTACACCAGAGGCTGCCAGTCTTTATGGTTGATGGCTACTTCCCTTTGCCGGCTACTTTCCTCATGAAAAAGATTATGTTAAAATGAAGTGCACCATCATCATGCACCATTTTTAAATTAAAATCAGCTAAATAGAAGTATCTATTTTTGACAAGCTTTGTTTGTTGTTTTGACGTCCGTCGTGGCGGCGCATGGCATCACGTGCAAAGTGTCAATACTACATGCTTCATCGAACACTTTTATAGATGAACATAGTGGAATTACATCCTTTGCCTTTGCACAAGGCGCCGTCAGCGTTTCACTGTTTCTTGCATCACTCTGTGGCAGCGTCACAGCGCCACCGACTGGCTCGATGTACCTACTACAACATTTTCAGAGCTGTCGTTTGGACACTTTTTTTAAAATGTTTTTTTAAACTTCCATCCAGTCTGTCGCAGGGCAACACAGAGACAGACAGGACAAACAACCACGCACTCACATCTAGGAAGAATTTAGAGAGACCAATTAACCTGACGGTCATGTTTTTGGACTGTAGGAGGAAGCCAGAGAACCCGGAGAGAACCCAGCATGCACAGGGAGAACATGCAAACTCCATGCAGGAAGACCCCGGGCCGGGAATTGAACCCAGGACCTTCTTGCTGCAAGGCAACAACTGTGCCACTGTGCAGCCCTCCTTTATATTAAAAAGTAAAATATCCAAAACACAGATCAAGTTTTATAAGCTAGAACTATTCGTGAGGAGATATAAGGTGTATATTTGATGGGTTTTTTTCATGTGATGATAATGTTAGATTGGCACAGGGGTGAAAATTGTGATCAAAGCACTACTCAAACCTTTACTCAGTTCCACCAAGTGGATAAAACAGCTTTGATTTGTGAAATATTTAAATAAAAACTAAAACGTCGTCAAAAAGCCTCCCACTGACTTTTAGATTTCTCCAGAAATGTATCACGACTTCCAGTTTCACTTCATGAATGAGGGGGCTCCAAAGTGGCATTCATTCAAGAACCACCAGTGTTTGTTGCCAGAAATAAGAACTCTACCCATTTTGGATGTTGGGTTATTTCTGATGTTGTAAAATTTTCATTACTGATAGTCTGCATGCCAACACTACTTGTAGGATTGATATATTGATTGATCCTCCAGAAGGAGGTGAAATGTGTAGCGCGGATCAGGAAGAAGGTCAGCTCAGGGAGGGTGAGAAAGGGTGGAGGTGGTTAAAGAAAAGGGGTGTGTGGGATGATTGAGAGTGAAAATGGTGTGTGTGTGTGTGTGTGTGTGTGTGAAGATTACACTCGAATGTTTTTTTGTCTGAGCCTTGGATCAATGCCGGGACTGCGCGGAGGGAGGAAACAGGATTGTTGGTCGGCTGGGACAGGATTAAAGGGATAAGTGTGAACTCTGGGGGTCAAAGTTAAGACTTAGGGGTCTGCCCTTGAACGTAGATCACAGAAACAAACTTTCAGTCCGTGTCCATATGCGAAAGACAGAAAAACAGATATGGAAGTACGGTGGGAAGCAGAGGCGCGTCTGCTTGGATTTTTCATGCTTTGCCTAAACACACAAACTTTGCTTGATTGACTCTCATTTGAACCGAGACCTCTGATACACACACACACACACGCAGACATGTGCAGATACATATGAGGTCATTTAACAGTCACACAAATTTCCTTTAAAAACTGCGGAGCTCCTTACACACCGACATTCTCAGCAATAAAATCTTCACATTTCCATCACAAGTTTTTAGTGTTTCGAGATTTTACGTGATGGACCAACACAAACCAGAATATAATTATCAAGTGGGAGTAAGACAATTCTTCGTTTTCATTTTTCTTTTACAAATAAAGATCCAGAAAGTCTGACATGTTCTTATGTTATCCCTTCTAACTGCCTTGCACCAGCCACACCTGGCACTTCTAACTCTGCTGAACAACCTGCAATACAGCTGGAAGTCTTTGGCATTTGTCTCCAAAACCGTTTTGAATGATATTTTTCCCAAATGTTTTTTGCAAAGTAACTCAATGTAAGCCAATTTTAATCCTTAACACGGATTCTAAGGTGGATTTATGTGAGGACTTTGACTAAGCCATTCTAATACATCAATATATGTTGACCTAAAGCATTCCATTGCACATTTCACTACAGAATTCAACAGACCAACTAAGGTCAGCTGAACACATCAAGCTCTTGTGAAAAGTCTTGCGAGGACAATAGTTTGAAGTTGGGACAGACGTACCAGTAGGTGGTTGGTAATAGAAGATATTTTCAGAATTCAGACGGTATATTTCAGTTCCACTCCCTCATTAAAAATGGAGAGATGCTATTTAAAATATGCATCGTGTATCATTTTCCTTCTACTCCACATTTATGTAGCACTTAATCTGTGTCACAAAATCTAAAGCGCTGAAATTTGTGGCTGAAACAAAACAAAACGTGCCAAGTTTTAAGGGCTAATTTTATAAGATACTGATACAAAGAACACAGCTGGTTTTTTGGCAGGTTGTTTTCAAAGGACGACTCAAACAAAATGGAGAAACTTTAGCATTCAATCAATCAGCCACATTTCACCTTTGACCTTTCCTGCTGTTTGACAAGCCAGATAAGATCACTAATGCTCATCCTTGGTCCCCTTTAGTCCTGACATAGACAGGCAAGCAAATCCCCATGTGCTCCTCCCTCCCCAATCTTCCATTCATCTTGTGTCGTCTTCCACAGTCCACATATCCACACACCCTAAACTCTAAATTAACTCTTGTCTGTCAGGAACAGTCTAATTTATGAGGCAAAATTATGGAGGTGTTAAAGGAGCAGAACCATTCCTGCTGCCTAGGTGAGGTAACTTCCTGGGTTTCAGTTGCTACTGTTGCTTGACCTGTGTCTTGGGGAAACTAAGGTGTGTCAGGAACAATTCAGTCAGTTTATGTAGTGCCGTATATCAGCAGAAAGCTATATCAGTCCACTTTACAAGGTGCTTGCTGGTCTCTGTACAGCTAGAGCAAGACCTTGTCACAAAGTCAAGTATGATCCCAGAGGGGGTTGGACTCTCCCAGGTTTGCCCACTTGTAACCTGTTTCACCCTTGTGGCGTTCATGGACAGGATCTTTGCAAACCTCAAGCTCTCGTCTTTGCTTTTTTGCAGATGATATGATTCGGTTGGCATCGTCCTTCAGCATTCACTGGATCAGTTTTTTTTTTTAATGACAGTAAGACAGTGCAGGAAATAGGTGGACAGATTTTGGCATCGTCTGCTGTAATGTGGGCACTGCTCTGGTCTGTCATTGTCTTGAAAATTCTTGATCTATAAGTCCATCTATGGATCAAAGCAGGAAGGACAGGATTCCAAACTGCTGAAATGAGCACTGTAAAAAATAATTTCACCTGAGGTAGCTCGAAATCTTCTTTGGTGGGTTTTTGGTGACGCATCATTGTGACGAGACCCCAGGGAACACCAGAGGGACCATATATGCCTTTTGTATTGGGAAAGTTTACCATTATTCTACCTTTTATGGAATCAGGAGCAGATCATTAGAAGAACTGACAGAGTGATTAAATAAATGTCTATTCGCTTGTGTAATTATTTAAAAGTCCAGCGGATTTTCAGTTGACAATTCAAATTGTCTAACAGCAATTAGCATGTTTTTGAGGAACTGTAAAATGTAGACTTAAGTTTCTATGTGCGTGTACATGTTTACCTTAACTTTGAGATTTCAGAAAGACTGAAACTACTTGCTAAAATTTTTTATTTTTATTTTTTTGACTGAGAGATGCTGAAGATTCCAACGGATAAACCAAAGCAACTTGTCTTGTGTGCAGCTCAACTTGGTTCTGGGTCATTTGACCTTTCCGCCGATACTCCAAAATGTCTCCAATTCAAGGAATAGTAAAAATGTATAATTTGAAATGGGAAACAGAGCAATAAAATTCAGTTCAGTTTATCTGTGTTTCGCCAATTCTCAACAATTTTGTCTGAAGGCATTTTACCAAAAAATGATTCTATGTATGATTCTATTCAATCACACATACCAATTGATCCTGGTTATCAAACAGTACATTATGCTCAATTAGTTATTTAAGAGAACTGACTATTTACCCAACCGTTCAATTTCTTCTTTATTGAGCAAATGGCGACTTGTCCTTTGTAGCAGTTGGCTGAAGGATCTGCAAACAAGCATTTCCTGTTAATAAAGCTTCTTGCAGGTTTGTCCCCATGTCTGAATTTATTTTGAAACTCCTCATTGGTACAGAAAGCAAACCACACAATAAGAACTTCCACGCCGAAGAGTGTTGATGCTACACCAATCTGGTTATTCCTTAATATGGTGTGTTTAGTTTCCAGAATAAGATAACAATCAATGATCAAGGCCAATCAAACTGAAAATCACCTCGTTCCAGTCATTACCTGATTATTTAGTGATTAAATAACTACTGTCTAAGTATATCTGTTGTTTGGGGACAAAACTCTGTTGTAGGAATCACTATCAAATCCTTCTTTCAGTCGTCTTTCTACTGCATCCGCAGTCCGCTCACTGTTGAACTACTTACAAAGCGGTCACAGCAGACAGAATGTAATATTCTTGGGAACTTGCGCAGCCCTTTATTGGCTACCTGTCACGACCTTCTGCCGGTTCCAAACCATCACACGGTTCATCACTTGGTTCCCGTTGTTTTTCTTTCTGTCCATACAGAGACGACCTGCTGCTGTGGGGGAGGCGGTGTTTACCTTCTCTCTGCTCGGACTGGGCTAAAGCTGTGTGTGGGCCTGACCCCCGCCGAGACTGATGGTGGAACCACCGTCGGCCTGGCGAGCAACTCGGATCTCACCTCCTGCTGTACAGACAGGTTACGCACCATTATCTGGGTGACTTGCAGACCAGAATTCCTTGTGTGTGGAGGCGTCCAATGCCTCCTGTTTGGCCGGTGCTGCTTTTCCTCATATTTTTAACCAGAGCGAATGCATGTTCGATGACGCATTGCTTTAATATGACTGGACCTGCTAGTGATAGAAATCTGGTTTCAATCTCTTGGGGATATCACTCCTTTGAAGTTCTTCATAGATGATACTAAACCCTCTTTAACTTCTTTCTGAAAACGTTTTCCACCCAAGCAAAACAGAAATACATATTTTGGTCCATTAAAACATTTTCACAAGCATTGAGTAAGTCTGACCTGAATCCTCCCAGTGAAACTAATGAGATCAGTCTCCATAGCCTGGCTCAGTTGGGTTCAGCACACAGTTTGGACTCAAGATACATCAGAACAACAGGGTCAATGAAAACATTTACACTGTTTTTGTTTGCAGATAAATAAAACTTAAAAGTGAATCAGAAACTACAGATTTAAATCATGCAAATGCACTGATATTTTTTGAGAAAATAGTGTTTTGCATTCATCAACACTTTCTGTTTTGTTTTGTTCCCTTTTTCTTTCTAATTTGGGATATGAAAAGAGTTTTTAACCAGACTTAAGTGACGAACACTAAACGTTGTTTTACAAGAGAACATTCCAGCAGTTTGGAATATCAGTAAAATGTTTGAATTTATATTTACTCATTAAAAACTGACTTTAGTTCATTACAAGGCTTTGAAGAAATTATTTTCCAGATCATTTGCAGAAGCTATTAACATCCAGTGACGATGCTCAGAGGAGAAAAACAAAAAAAAAAAACACTTTCATTTGTAAAACCACACTGAAGCAGATGTGTATTTCAGTTTATGGAGTCAAACTACGGAAAGTTTCTTGGATAATGATTAAAAAAAGTCCGCCTCTTATTTAATTGAAAATACGCCATAATAACCTTATGATAAAATTTCCCACCTCATCCTTCGAGCAAGGGATCCCTAAGTTACCTTACACATCTTCAGTTCTCACACATTAGCTTTCTTTAGCAGTTTCTTCTACGGACCAAAATAATTTGCTTTTGAACTGTTCTTGATTCAGTGAACTTGATCAATGGACATCGACGCTGTATTGGGCCTCACATTGTGCTCTCATATGCTTAATGTTTGCTAATGAACTTGATTGGAACTAGGTTGTCTCTCGCACAGATGGCGGTTTGCTGTTGAGAGAATTGTGGTCTGTTCCATTGTCGCTACGCAGTTTTCTACTTCCTCCGGTCCACGCTGCTTGGATAAAAGCTTCGAGCTCCGTGTTCATATATTCTCTTCCGTTTGTTTTCTTTGGCTGCTGAAAAATATAAACTCTCATAAGCCATGTGTTAATAGAATGCAAGCTTTTCTCCAAATATCTCAGGCAGGGTTATGGTGGGCCTCTGCCTGAGTTATTTTTGATCCTGGTGTTTCTACTTTCACCTGCCACTCATTTGCAGTGTGTTGCCAGCATTTGTTTTTGTGGATATTCTTGGAAGGGCAGCAAATCAGTAGAAAACGTGGTGGAGGCTCACACTTCCACTGTCGTTTCCTTTCAAAAAGTTGGGTAATTTGGAAGCTTGATGAAATAATTGAGCAGGTTTTTAAAGAGAAAGTGCTTATTGTACATAAATCAATTCAAAGGGAATTATGTATCGATTTGATACAGCAATTTTGTACTATAAAATACAATTTGATACTTTCAGAATTACAAACATATGGGCTAAGAGAAATTGTTCATAAGGGGCTGAGAAGTTGGTAAACAGAAAACTGTTTAAAATGTGGAGTCCCACAAAGTTCACAAACCTAAACGTTTCAATTTGATTACATTTTTGATATAATAAGTATAGTACAACATCATTTGCACAAATTCTAAGCATCCAATGACAATAGAGAAAATAATAAATAAATTTGCCCAAACTGCATTGAAGGAGACGTGTATTTCAGTTTATGGAGTTAAACTATGGAAAGTTTCTTGGATAATGATTAAAGAAATTATTTATTTAGTTGAAAATACGCCTTATAACCTTCCAATAAAATTTCCCATCAGAACCTTTAACAAAAAAAATTAGACTTTATGTATTTATGGACTAGCAATAATTAAGAATTTCTCGTTTATTTGTTGTACAATAATGAGGGGGTCAGGTAATATGAAAAGTTTTTTCTATTTCCGATATACCATTGCACTGTTGCAATGGTATAAATACCACCTTCTTTACCTCCTCAATACTATGTACAGCACTTTTAAGGTCCCAGGTCAATTTTGACTGGGTCATCACTCTGTTTTTGTCTCTTCTCTGTACAGAAAGAGAAAACATTCTTGGTGGTAGTGAGCTCACTCCCGCTAACGCGCTAATAGAGCTCATTTCTTTTGTTTAGCGCTCCAGCATTTTGCTAACTTTGAAAACGTTTACTGCACTTGGCTTCCCCCCCCCAAAATAATTCATTTCACATCTATTGTAAAGTACTAACTCAGATGGACATTTTGTAAACGTTCAGGTGAATAGAGTTCGACGTGTGTTGAAGTTTTGGCTATCGACTGCAAAGAATTTGTCAAACAGACGTTTATTTTTATGCTTTTATTTTGAAGTGAGGCATGACTGTTTGGTTTTCAGCAGTTCAGTTTCCTCTCTTCGTGGTTTCTCTTTTTTGAGCATGTTGCGTATTTATCACACTACAACATGATTGACTTTAACACTTTAGCATTAGCTTCCAGTAAATTCCATCCTTTAATAGTGCGTTAGCAGAACTAATGTTTAAGATTAGTACTTTAGGGAAAGTGCAACTAACATTTTAGTTAGCTGTGCCCCCCACTGGTTCTGGTATCTCTTCAAAACAGACTTACAACGCAAGAATGCTATAAAGCAAAACTGGAATCAGTAACTGATTGTTACCATCAACATACAGTATCTTGCAAGGGATGTATTTGACTCTGGATTAATTGAGTCTACAAAGACTTCATGGTTGATTCAGTGACTGAAAGGTGTTCAGTTCCTGTCACTGTAAAACCCCCTACATATCATTATTAATGTGCATTACAGCATATTTTTATTCTGTCACACAACCAACCTTCTGTTTTTACTTTGAAAAACACCCATTCCTCATGTGACAGTGTCACTGTCACTGAATAATTACAACAAATGAGATTTTTAGTTTAAATGCATCCAGAATAAAAAAACAGAAAAGAAAGAAGGACCCCAGATCACGGCAGTGGGAGCCAAAAAAAGAACCACACAGTTTAAAAAAAAAAAAAATGCTACTGCTGTTTAATGTTTTGACTTTTCTTTTCTGCTGAGGTTTCATTTGCCTCTGCATCTCATTGCTGTCACAGCCGCTTCTCAGAAAAGACTGACGTCCTCCTTCGTTAGACATTCAGCAGCCACAAAGTAACCCGAGCCCGTACCACATATTCACCAGGCAGCCTCTCTCCGATCAGAAGCGCCTTAAAGCTCAGACCGTAATATGTGCATGTGCAGACAAAGCATGCGTGCATGAGTGTCAGCTGTAGCTGATACCAACTTGGGAATCAAACATGCACTCTGTTCTTCCCATTGGAAACACATGTGGAAGACACACACAGGAAAACCTAGCCTGCTCCAGTCCACCTTTATCCATGTATTTCAGTCATCAGTGACACTATGCAGTTTGTAGTCTTTCTAAAGATGCAAGAACAGCAATAAATGCAGCCGAGTCTGTTTAAATGTTGTTGAATCATATTAATGACTCATGTTTTCTGTGCATGGAAATGATCAAAAGAACCAGTGGACTCCTTTTGATGCCTCTCAACCAATTAAAATGCAGAAAGCAGGTAACCTAGCCTCCCTGAACCCACCAACAAGCATCTGAAGTAGAAGCAGTAGCAAATGTCTTCAGGGCTAAACTAACAGATGAGTTATATTTTATTTTTTAAGGCGCCTTGGCCCTTTCTAATGCCACCCTGGGCAACTGCCCATAACACCCATATTAAAAAAAACTGAAAAACCTAATGTATGATGGTGGCCAGGGAGGTTCAATTCGAACTCACCCTTTACAAGTAGCTTAAAATTCAGCTCACACAGATGAAATCTGAACGAACTGATGTTTGTGATTCACAACTTCATTTTTCTTCCGACAGCTTTCCTCTATTCAGATCGCTTTCCTTTGACACCCCTAAATAAAATTCACTGCAACAAATTACCTCCAGAAAGCATCTAATTACTGAAACCTCAGTATAAGTCCAGATACCCCTAAACCCTCAGAGAACCCTGAACAGAAACACAGGAGGGGAGTAAATATGTGATTTTCTTCTTTTTTTTTTATTCGGTATAAAATTATGGATCAAGTTTTGAACATCTCAAAAGATTCTGTTCAATTGAAAACCTCCAAGACAAAGTCAACCACCTGAACTTGGGCTCTGTAACCTGCAGCTCCAGCTGGACAGTAAAGTTTTTTTTTTTTTCTGTAAAGCACTGAACTGGACACTTTGTACTCAATATGTTATTTAAAACTACTTTTTGTGAAGTTGAGCGTTTTTAGGGAGTCTCTGGTATTAGCGGGTTTTAGGTATTCCTGGGCAGCTCAACAATATAGGCAGTGGACCATATTTACTTTTTTAATTGATGGTTAAAGCCACCCTTACAGTAAGTCCTGTATGTGTATTCCAGTGAAAAAATTGGATCCACCATAAATTTCATTGAACAGAATTCTAGCAGCAACATTTCTGGTATTTTGAAGAAAGCTGCTGTCCCCACAAAGATATTTTTAGCTCCTAAAACAGCAGACCCATATATTTTCTTCAGACATTGATTGATTTATTTATTTTTTTTTTTAGATGAAAAACTATTTAAGATGCGTCACACCGTGTCAGAGTTCGCTGATTGCAAATACCAGACAAGGGTGTAGTATTTGTTTAAAACTGAGCTAATCTGTTAGTTTTAGCTAACTCTAGGAGTCATTTTTGCTGAGTGTACAGTGATGACAAAGCTCCTATAGGAAATCGTAGAAGTGAGCGGCTTTTACTTTCGGGGGCTTTTACTTTTACCTCGAAATCTTGCACCTCCTCGAAGTGCCAAATTTCCACCCTGCTTGGAAGTTGGCGCTCCTGCTGCTGGCCTTTAAAAGCTCGCGGTTAGCTTAACTCAGCCACACGAACAGCTTGTGTTCGGCCACAAAAGGCTGCAGCAGACCCGTCCTGCTCCGGCCGTTTCTGTTGCCGTCTAAAGATTAGAGAAGCCACGGCCTTCACGCAGCTTCCCCGCCCCGCGCTCGTTTTCTTCGTCCACAGCGGCTCTTCCTTTCAGAGGAAGTAGCGAGGAAGGCCGAGGCGTTCCTTTGAAAAGCAGCGAGTTGTGACAGTCTGTTTTGGCGCGTTGTCAAAACTCTTCTTTTGTCACTTTGGAACGTTTGAGAGCTAATAGGTGATGAAAAGCCAGCTAGGATGGGGAATATTTTACGAAGAGTGAGGCGCAGACCGTGGCGACGTCCAGCCATTAGCATGCGTGCTAGCCGGATTCTGTCCCAGGGGGGAAACCCAAGTCTGGCCTCCAGGTCCCAGCGGACGACCTCTGCGGAGGTTAGCATATCCACGGTTTCAGCTGAACGGCTGAAAGCTGGCATGTGTGGGCTGCTGAGAGATTGGTTATTTGGAGCAGTGAATTTTAATGACGTTTGTCATCTCTAATATACAAAGCTGCCCGGCCGCCGACGAGACTGAAGCTTTCTCAGCTTGCTTTAGGTTTATTTAAAGGAAGTACGGCTTTTCAAGAAGACTACTGCCACTGATTTATTGGATAAACAGAAGTTAGAAGTAAAAAGATAGAAAAAAAAACAGAGAGCGAAGTCATACTTCCTAACAGGATGGGTAAGCCTCACATGATCCTAAATCAGCAGACAGACAAAGATAACACTGATTAATACTTCATGTGAAAACTGGAAAAGGGACGTAACATGAACCTTTTCACTAAAGAAACAACCTTCCTTTCCTTTTGCCCACAAAATGGAAATATTACATACATGATCATATATATATATACACATACATCCCCAATGATATTCAGATAAATGTCCCTTACTAAGTTGCAGAGAAATAATTTAGCAACAAAAAGGCTTTTTAAATTGAGAATGTCATTTTTTTCCTCAATGCTTTTGATTAAAACGTGACTAATTGCAAATAACTAGATTAAAACACTTTAATGACATCCCTATGTGTGTGTATATATATATATCTATATATCTATATATATAGATATATAGATATATATATATATATATGAGACGTTTATGCCACAAACATTTTGCACAAATTAAGATTTGAAGCATTCAAGTGTGACGAAAAAGCAAAACCGCCCCAAAATCTATTAAGATGCATATACATTTTCAAAGTTAATTAATTTACTAGACCTTTTTAAAACTATACCTAATACAAAATGCTGTTTAAAAATGACAGCAGAAAAATGAAACTACTTAAGATGATGGTGCAAATGGTTAAGCGTTCACAGATTTTGTTATGGCTCTAATAAATTTTGCCTTCCATGAGTATGTTTCCTACATTAGCAGGACTCTTTGGAAGCAAAGTCCTCTGGATTAGCTCAAATACATTTTTTTTTTTTTTCTGAGCATAACCTCTTTAACTGTACCGAAATCCGAGCACCAGTCTCATCAGAACTGTTACAGATGGATTGTCATAAAGTTTGTGCTGTAAATGTTGGGGAAAATGGGACCCAAAAGGGCAAAACGTGAGGACTCCAATGTATTTTTTAAACCCTGTCTGATAGGTTTATAAGCTTCAATGGCAGACCAAACAGCTATTTTAGCCACAATAATTACCCGGTGCTTAGATATCAGGGTTCTTGCACCCGGTATTGATGCCAAAACAAGTAGACTAATCAGATTTAACAAGCAGTGCAAACAGTTTTCATCTCAAATTATTTATCCATACATACAGATTTTTTTTGTCATCGTACAAAAACAATGCAACAGCTGAATTACTGCTAAGTACCTCAGTCTCTGTTTTCATCGCAGCAATTTTTAATATTTGCACACTCTTCCTTGGAGTGTTTTTTAATAAATGCATGTTTGCGAACCTGAATGCATTCAACATCCATTATGAATGAATAACAATAACACACAAAAACACAGACACTTTCGGTTATCGCCTGGTAAAGGAACAGCCGTAATGCAGCAGGAGAAGACCTAAAGTGCTGATGTAAAAAGGAGACCATGGTAAATAAAATACACTGAATGAAAAACAAATCTTCAAAAGTAATAAAACCTGGTTGCGTAAGTGTGAACACCCTGAAAGTTCCATTTTACTAAGACTTTATAGAGACACTAGTTGCGTTAATAACTGTGTCAGTATTCTGCTAATGTCGAAAGAGCACACCTTCGCAATTACAGTGTTTTCATTAAATAAGAAATGCAGCTAAAATCACATGTGAATGTATTTGTTCACATGATGAGTCAATAAAAAACATCATCCTCCAGCTACTTCCTGTTGTCGTCTTCTTCGTGGTTTGCCAACATCCAGTTGTTGATCTTTTTATAAAACACCTTCATTTTCTTTAAATTGACGTGGTTCCAATAAGCAAATTTATTTTCAAAATGTCAAATTGCGCAATTATATAGCCAATGCAGCTAATGATTCAGTTTCAGTTTTTGTGTTAGCATGTCACATGTTGACATGAGTTTAGTTGACTGCTCTACAGTGTAATATATCAGTCCTCTGCACAGATCGTCGGCCATATTTGGCTCTGGTCTTTGGCTAGGCCATTCCAGAACTTTAATTTTCCTCTCATGAAGTCAGTTTTTCATTGAGTTGGCTATATTGCTGGCTCGCCAGACACTTCAGTAATACACTATGGTCAGCAGTAAGAAGGTGTAGCTCAGCATGGTAGCTGTTTTTTCCAACATGTAAAATATATGTATATGCTCACTCGTGTTTTAAATCATCAGTACATTTTTTTAAAAGTTTCTTAAAAGATCAATCATCTAATTTCAGCAGTTACCAAAACTTTTTTTTGTTGAGATAAATAAACAGTAGGAAGTGAGTCCCACTCAAAAATGGTTTTGAGAGCAGAAAACTTCAAGTGTGACTTCATTCGAATTAAACATAAACCAGTTTAAAAGTAATTGAATACAAACACAGACTTGAGGTACGAAATAAGGAAAGTGGGCAAAGAGGCATGTAACAAATTAATGTTAACAGTTATATTTTTCCTCCTGGTAGGTGAGATATTCCATGTCTAGACTATCATAAGAAGTTAGTCTCGAACATATTTTTCTTGGTTTGTGCCCATATACACACACTTTGTGGACGCTGAGTGTTCTTGGAGAGGAAAGTCGAACATTTCAGGCTATGGAGCTACATTATACTATAGTAGCAGCTTTTATGAGACAGACAACATGCCGAGCTCCAGCGGGAAAACCTCATGATGGACAGGCACTTTACCTGAGCCAGGAACAGGCGGGCTGCGAGGAGGGAAAATGAAATAAAATCAATACCCGAACATAACTTTTAAAATAAACATTTGCGCTCAACGGACATTGTTGGCAGCGGGAGCCGGTAACCTGTCCCTATGGTGGAACTCAACACCGGAGTGTTCGTGGAGCACTGGCTCCCATCGAAGCGACGGCTACTGGCAAGATGTGACATGAATAGCAGGCCTATGTTCTGCTTATCCCAGGTAAAAAGAAGAGAGGAGCTGGTGGAGGAGCTAAGGAAGGTATAGACGGTTTAAATCTTGCGAGGAAGCTGTTCTTGAGGTTTTTTATAATGGCTTGTAGCTTCTGGATCTTAAAGGAAGCTTTGCAGAAATGACGTTTAACAACAATTCTGTGCCAGAAGAGAGACATGGGAATGAGCACCAAGCCAGGAGGTTTCAGCTGTAGTTAGCAGGAATATCCTCTTATCAAGTCATTTAAACTACTACAGCCTATTCTCCATGGGTGTGGCTTTAACTTCTTTTTCCTCCATTCATCTCCGCTTTTAAATCCCGTGCAGTTCCTCCCCGCTTTTTGGAACCA
Source organism: Alfaro cultratus (assembly GCA_903066825.1). Classification (NCBI taxonomy): domain Eukaryota; kingdom Metazoa; phylum Chordata; class Actinopteri; order Cyprinodontiformes; family Poeciliidae; genus Alfaro; species Alfaro cultratus. The sequence goes on along the minus strand of CAEFZX010002475.1, from coordinate 69,218 downwards.
CCTTTGAGGTGGAACTAGCCGGGCCAAGTCGGGTATTGGGTGCAAATGAATTGATTGATAGTAAACTCCATTGGTTGATGGGCCTGTAGATTTACTTCACTGGACGATGACAGTTGGTACTTGTGAGAGAGTGCATCCAGCATCGACTTGACAAGCAAATATACCAAGAGGTTTTGGACAAACTGACCGCTCAAGGGTACACACACACACAAAAAAATGACATAATCAGCTCCCAGCCCACCCTCGTTCTCACATTCCTGCCCACTTTTCTACCCATATTCATGCTCATATAGTGAAGAGCACACTGCCAATGGAGACACACCTGACTTGGTTGGAACCTAACGACATTAAACTGCTACACTGAGATTTGAGAAGGAACTGGACACCATTCACTTTCTTCAAGACTTCTTTTAGCACTAGTGGCCTTTATTAAACAGTAAGGTTATGTTGTTCTCTTTCCATTCATTTCATACTGAACTTGTGCAATGAGGCAACAGTCGCTTAACTCCTCCAGTCAAGTGGCCGGCGAAATTTGTGCATGTGAAATTTTGAGCCCGGACACCTAGTGGTGCACACACAGGCTTGTGACGCAACACAGGAATGAAAAATGCTCAACATTTGTCGTTGACGCATCCTGTGCGGGTTGTTTCACCCCGGGTTGTGGAAACCTTCGCCTGTCGATGTCGTCCATCGCTCCCCAGGTGTCGAGTCTGTAAGGCTTGTTCTGGCCCCCATGAGGAGGAAGTTCATTTTGGCCACCTGTATTCAGGATCCCCTTCTTTTGGTTATCATTCATACTTCATGAGGTAAAGATGTTCACAAGTCATTTCTACTGTGTCCCAGTCAAGTCTCAAGTCTTTCACAGCGATTCAGTCGAACCTCAAGTTTCTAAAAACTAAAAAACATTTTTAAAAATATTAGCAAACCTCTTCACCCAGTAACCTACTTCCACCTTCAACAACCGGCTCTACATGTTCTCTCTTTTTAGCTCACACTTGATGAACTGTATAAAGTCCATTGTGAATTTATTTCACACTGATGGTGATGCAACTTAGAAGAAGTCACGACTTGAATCCAATGTCTTTATGATTATCACAACCATTCCTTTCTGTGCTAAAGACAACCTTGTTCTCAAAAGAAAGGTGCATGTGTTCAGACACGTGCTCTCACTAAAGAAGCAGGTCATATTGAGAGTAAGTCCAGCTCAATGAATTATAACAGTTCATCACCAATAAAATGTGGGAAAGTGCAGCAAGCATAGCAGATTGATGAGCAGCCCAAGAGCACACGAGAAGGATTTATTTCCTTAGAATAACAATGTACCGTCTGGGGCTAATATGGCACAGGATGAGCTGGGTGGCCTGGTCTGGCTGCTGGTGCTGCACTGAGCTGGCCCATGTGCTGCTGACTACGGTGGAAAGGACCCCTCACTCTCTTCTCAGCTGGCTGGAATGACCCACACAAACAGCTGGTTTCTGCAGCTGGGGCAGCTGCGGCGGTGAGCGCCGCATTCAGCGGCTAACAGAGAAACACCTGGAGGCACAATGATGGAGAGGTAAGTAATAGACGTGGATCACCTTACATATGTCTGAGCTGCTAAGTGCACAGTTTGATTATGTTTGTCATTACCCAGTGAGGACAGTCCAGATAAAATAAAAGTTTCATTTTGCTTTTGATTGGTGTTATGACTGGTAGACATACAGTGCCATGAAATATTCATACCTCTTGAATATGTTGACATTTTTGTCACTATAAAAACACAAACTAAAACTGGGCTTTCGTTTGTTTTTGTTTTGTTTTTTTAAAAATACTATCTGATAAGGTTCACATGTATTTGTATTTAGCAAAACAGCTCAAGTTTTAATAATTTTAAATCTGGACTTTGGGTCCTTCCAGCTCTAGCCAAACTCCTCACATCGTGGTAGGCCCAATAAGTTGATTTATGTTTTCATTAGACAATGACATAATTACACAGGTATACAGTGTTTCCTACATAGCCTGTGAAAAACTATGAATGGCACCTCTTATTATTTTCTTTTAAAAAACACCTTTGGCCAGATTTGAGGGATGTACATACAACTAACAGACCACCTGAACTATGCTTCTCTGTTGTTCCTCCAAAGTCATCATGGACCACCTAATTGCTAGTCTGATCCTTGCTCTCCTCTCCCGGCCAATGACTTTATTGGACATAAACCCTTATTTGACCGTCATCAAAAGCTTTGTCCCCAACATGTCCGCTTTGCTCCTTGGTCTTCACGATACGCCATTCATTCAGGAAACACTACTGACTCAACGCAGTCCGACCTGCTTAAAGGTTACTGCCATCAATGCAACACTTTGGGAAGAAAATATCCAAAAGCCTCTCGTCATGTTCCACTGAGTCGTTTCTCATTAGCTGCCTCAGAGCCTAGATGTAAACACAGCTGTCAAGTAGGACGATTAGCATGTAGAAACATGACAGAGGACGCACAACCCTCTTGGAACATTCTCATAAGGTGCAAGAATAGCAGATTCAACATTTAACACGTGAATGTGATTAATAGTCAGGGCTCACATGTCGACAAGAAGATGCCAAGAAAAGCTCTTAAAAAAACAGCCAGATGAGGTGTGGTGTACTCTATGTCCAAAGGTATTGGGGTCACCCTTCAGCAAGGCACCCCTAGACTGCTGAGAGGTGCAGTTCCTGGGCAGTAGTGTAAGTGAACAGGTGTTGTGTGAGGTTAAGTTAAATGAAGCATAAAACATCCAGCTGAAAAACTCATCAAACTAACCGATGCTAAGGCTAAAAGAATTTGATGATGTATGTCCATGAATTACATGAATGACAAGTGTTGGTTAGTAATAGGAAATGGTCTGTTACCCATAAGTGACCTGTTCTCCCTGACTTCTCCTGTCGACACTTTAGTACGCTATTGTCCCGCTGTGCCAGTCACTACCATCTGACACTTGGTTTGTGCTACATCTCTGCTACATCTCTCCTCTGAACTTTGGGTCCAGAGGAAAAACCCGCTGGAGAAGGACACCCTCTGAACCCAAAGTCACCCACTATGGGGTAAGGGGGGCTAAAGCCCAGCCTTCCCCCATAGTATGGAAGAACTTTCTCTGGTCAGAAGGGACCAAAACATAAATGTTCAAAACTATATACAAAGTTGTACATTTGAACCAACCGATGGTAGCGTCACACTGTGAGGATGCTTTTCTTGGTCATAGTTGATAGGAAGATGAATACAGGAGGGAATCATAAAACAATGTCATTGTTCAGAACTTTGCCTTCTGCTCGCTGACTGGCCTAAATAATTCATCCTGAAAAAAATCCATCTTAAAGGGAGAAATCCCAGACAGAGAACTGAAGGGATATGAGAATCAAGCAGAACTGCACAGGAAGGCAATGGGCAAGATAAGCCAGAACCAAGATCTTTGAGAATCTGACAAGACCTTAAAATTGCCACTCATCAAAGCTTTCCATCCAATCTAACTGAACTTGAAATACTTTTAGAATCACACCACGAAATATGAAGAAAAGGTCATTTGAGCACCAAGTGAAGCTAACTGCCTCAAGTGTTCTTTAACTAATCAGGTTGCAAGAGGATGCTTGGCTGGCTTTGTGGCAGTGAATGACCACAACCACCTCACAGTTCATGAAAGCTTCCATTCACCTCCATTCACACTATCCTCCAGCCAGAGCAAGACTTCCCCAGTGAAAACAAGCCCTGCTGAAAGGGAAAACAATCGTCCCTTCCCAACAAAATTCCTGCTAATTTGCCAGAGCCAGAGAGGCAGGACAGGAGGAGCAGGAGTGAAGTATGCCTGGCCGTCCAGCTGCAAAGGTCTGTGTGACTCTGTCCTCAGCCTTCAGTGTGCCTCAAAGGTGCCAGATCCTCCTGCAGACCCAGCTTTGACACATCCTCAATGCATGCTGTTGTGGGGTTCTCACTCAACCGACCTGCCAAGCACACAACCCCAACCCTCTGTCATCTGAATCCACACACCTCCTCATCAAATATAAGTATTTGTTCTTGAGCACTTTTCTAATTTTCCTTATTTTTGTTATTGTGTGTCTAAAAGTGGATCCAAGTTGCCGTATTGAAGGAGCGTTTTCATCCCGTTTCATTAATCAAACCTACTGGTAGCACGTGCGAATGGCTCTTAATTGTGTGTGGACTCAACACGCGACGCATTATGACTCAGATGGTAATTTCACTTTCCATATTTATTTTTCTGCCTTATTAGAAATAGTGGCGCTCCTTCAGCAAACTTGCGCGGAGGCAAGTTTGTTTCGGCTCACAGAGGAGAGGAACCCTGTGTCGGAAGGCGCTCTTGGCGATATGCTCCTTCATTAATTATGTTTATGCTCCGGCTACAGTAGCCGACTTGTCTGAGCGATTGGCAGGTGGGTCTCGTCTTCAACACTCTGGACACGGGTGTTTGTTTGTTTGAGCCATAGCTGAGGTGTTGCAGGACGTGAGGCAGGGAACAAAATGAAGGCTCTGATGTGCGAGGACATGTTTAAAAGTCAGAGATGATGATTTTGGAAGGAATTTTTGCTTTTTGGTTTCATGGTTCTTGCCGATTTGCTTGTGGAATTAATCAAAACGAATCCTGAACCAACAGCTACAGTCTTCATCTGAGTTTTTATCAGGGTTGGCTTTTACCAAATCTGACTAGAATGCAGCAAGATTACGTCTCATAAAGTGTTTTATAATGTTTCAGTGCAGTTGAAACCATTTGTTTGCATTCATTGCATGAAAAGACACAAACTGTGTGTCGAAAAGACCAACACTTGGACTGCATGTTAGTAACAGATGTAAACAGCTACATGAGATATATTCATAATTCATCCATGGCACTACAGCTCGTCATTTATCAGCCATCAGAGGAGACGCCGTCGTCTTATTCAGGAACAACAATGGCTCGAGATCAAAATGCCACGGCTACATATGCAGCGTTTTGGGAAGATTGTGATTAGTGACTTTCCATTAGAGCAGTGCATTCAACACGTTAGAATGACACAGAAGGTTTGATCAGCTCTGGTGGAGCCAGCTGAACACTGGCTGAGAAAACAAAACCAAACCAAAGCATCTTTCTACTGCTTCCTGTTTTCCTCTGTAGTAACTTTTGATTGTTTTGCAGTTTTGTGACACACATCCATTTCGACATGGCTGAAAAACCACTTTATCCTAGTGCAAAAGCTTTTTTTTGAATATGTGAGTTTTTTCTAAACTAGCGTGTTTCTATAAAGCAAATTACATTTTTGAAATTTCCATTAGAGCAGCTTTATGGTGTATGGAGTTGCAGGTATTGTTTCATTTCACAGTTACATATCAATGTTGAGGTTCCTCAAGGCTCCGTTCTTGTCCCTCTTGTGGAGATTATAGCTCAGCAAAATCTCTATGCTGATGATACACAACTTGACATCTGTGTCTCTAAGAACTGTTTTTACAATCACTTAATCACTTTGTCCATTAAATCAATGAAATCCTACAGCTTAACGCCAAAGGAAATCATTGTTTTAGTTTCTCAAGATGTTGACAAGAAAAAAAGATCAGCACTTAAATCCAGTCTGGCCAGACCTTGCTGTGTTTCAGTCTGGGCTTGAAGAAGTTTACAGCTGAAACAGGAAATTTGGGGCAGCACATCTTCACAGCTGGAGTGGAATTATGGCTAATAAAGCAAAGATGTGAAAGAAGGTCGAATGTCTTTTACCCAGAAATGGTTGGTGACGAGGTTTTTCTTTAATATTCTTACTGTAGTGCTCATTCTGTTCCTGTTGTGCTTGTTAGTCGGTCGTTACTGGACTTTTGACCTCTATCTCCCAGAGACCAGAAAGGGTTTGGAAATGTTGGCAGGTCGCTTGAGGACACTGACACGAGGTAGGAATATTAATCTACAAAATAAATGGTGACTGCTGCTAGATTTGGCAGTGCTATTGCAGCTAACCACTGAAAAACAAACCTTAAAAGGTAAAAACATTTAAAAAAAGAAAGACCTTATTTCCTTCATTGATGTGGAAACCTTATATTTCATTGAGCTCTTTCGTGTTGCTCAATATCTCACATGCGCACAGTCTGATGTAACCATTGCTCATCGTAGTTAATGACCTTCATGTTCCTGGCAGAAAGACGTCATGGACCGGGGTCTGTTGTCCCCTCCACCCCTTCTTTAACTGTCGGTTTTAAGGCCCATTTATAATCAGTTTATGCACATTAATAGGGCTAGCCTGTATCTAATGTTGTCAAATGTCACTGTCCTCATGTTTTCAATGCATTCATTTAGTTGGAATGGTTGCTAGGCAATGTAGCTGAAGGTGGAGGTGGTTTGTGTGGCTATTGAACATAACCACATGTGAATGGAGAAGTTTCATCACTTCTTCAAACGTCTTCTTCTTCACTCCTTTTACTCGTTATCTGTGCAGCAGCACAATTCCTCCTTCTATATGCGTGTTAACACGAAGGCGTCAATGGGCCTTTAAGCTTCGACAACTATAACAGGATGTGAACATAAACTTCAAAGGATCAGTTTGATGTTTGTGAAATTATCCATCTTGTGATCAAAAGAGTTGAAGTTGTGATTCACAAAAGGCGGCAGAACAGAACCTGTGTGTCCGTTTGTAACAGCCCAAGACGAAAACAGCAAACGATGACGTAAAAGCGTTTGGGTGTGGAGCATCATGTAGTGTTAGATCTCAGGATCTTACTGAAACCCAAAAATCCTGGAACCAATATCTCTAAACTGGACCCCCCGCCAGACAAAATCAAAACAAAAAATCAAAGTTGGAAACAATTTGCCAGATATTATAATGCCCTCCAAAAATCCCCTTTTGCTGTCGTTTCATCAAAGGTAAAATTCTGAAGAATGCGTCTTGTCATGCAGCTTTATCTATCATAAGCTCTTATGAATATTTACGACAGAGTGTTAGGACCACGCTAAGAAAATTAAATCCTAAAATTATGAAAATAAAGTCATAGTATTACAAGAATATGACTATTTTTGAAATATTAGGACTTTAGTCTCATTATAATGAGATTTTATTCTCTTAATTTTATTTTTTTGTTCTTTTTCTTATTATCTCCCTAATGCGTCATCTTCAATATGAACCAAATTCTTAATCAATACAATCAATAAATCCTTCAAACATGTGAATAGATTTCAATATTCCAAGCCTCAGAGGGTGAATCACTGGAACACTGCAGTAACCATGAATATTGTTTTTAAAATCCAGACAAATTAAATCAGACACTATGCACAACTTCGGGTATTCACTGGAGAACATTTGCTCTGGATTAATTCAACACATCCATCAGCATCACCCCCCCCCCCCACTCCACTCTCTAGAGGCAGAAGACCCCATGCTGACCCCTAACCCTGAGCCCTGCTACCACAACATTTCCACAGAGGTCACAGGAAGCACAATACCAGCTTTACATGAACAACACACACAATTACTGTTCACCGGTGGTGGCCTCCTTCCTCTTTCTAACCCTTAGTGCATTTGACTAATGTAAAGTAGCCAGTGTAATTAAAATTGTATACCAAATACCACCTCAGTAAATGGTCATTTTTTTCCAAATATCACAGTATTGACTGGGCATTCTCAATAAATAGCATTAGAACAACAAAAATTGGATGATTTTAATATTTTGTGCTTGGTTACAAAAATGAAAATAAATATATAATGAAGACAAAAAGAAGGCGTTGGAAGATCTTGTGAACAAAAGAGTGGCATGGCATGTTTTTTTTGTTGTTGTTTTTTAATGACTCATTGCGTGAACAAACTTTCACGTGTGATTTTAATTGTGTTTATTGGAAACAAATTCAAAATTTTGTTGTTTTTTGACATTAGCGGAACAGTAATAAAAGTTTCGCGCACATTAGCAATGGAAACTCAGCAACACATAGGCATCTTTGTGATTTACATTTCAACCTTTTTAAAGTTTTGACTTTAGTCTGTATATTAGACATCTTTAAAAAGAAATTATAGAAATATATATATATATATTAAATCTAAGTCTCCTTCCTCTCTCAAATTAGATGTCTGAGGCTGTTTGCGTTGGCCCAGATCTTCCCAAACATTAAGAATACACAGTACTCCTTAGTTGAGGACCAGGAGTCCTGATTATCTCTCCTCCAGGGGAAAAAGACTTGGTTGAAAACATCTTGCCATCCATCATCACTTCCCTCCTGCTGCCTTGCCAAGGAACACCTTTTCCAGTGTACATAGTTCCATAATGAATACAAAGTCTTTTATTGAGTTCTTTTTCATCCGCAGTGCACACGTATATGAATCACCTAATCACTTACCAATAAATGCACAATTTAATCTGGGCAGCTACATGTGTTTAGCTCCGAGACATGTTTCAAATTAGTCATAGAAGTTGCAGCAGATAACTGCAGCCAGAGTTTTTTTGCAGAGAAAAAAAAACAAAAAACATTGCTGTCCCTCTACTTCCCCTTCAGACAGACAACACAAACGAATTCTACCTCTACTTTTTGTGCAACAGAAAAGAAATCCTAAAACCAAATCCAAACCTACATCAGAGGGTGGCTCTTAAACAAAACAAACAAAAGTGAGGAAAGGACCTGAAACCATTCTTTTACAGATTCATCCATAAAAGCTGTTGGCTAATAGAAGAAAGTGAAGCTAAATGGATGAGTCACGACGAGCCCGTGCTGAAGAGCAGCAAACTGAGGCAAAGATACATCTGATTATGATAAAACCAGCATCACTGAGGTGAAGCAAAATGTCAGAAAAGAAACCCAGACCTGAAACCATCAATCTATTCCGGGACAGACAGGGCATGGCGTCACGAAGGCGGAAAGAAGTCCAACAGCACTCTTCCATGTCAACGATGTGTCAACACCGAGCCAGATTACTTCCTTCTGAAACTGATTGTTTTGGCCGATGGGTTAAGAATCAGTTTCCTTTCGATATCCATTTCCACAGCTGTCACAGGTTTCCCATGTTCCTCAAGATTGAACAGGTGTAAACCATGAGGGACTGCTGGACTTGATCCACCGACATTATGTTGCCTTGCTTCAGATCGATATTCACAAGCTTTGGCAATTTCCAAAATTGAGGGCTCGACTCATGCATAGTTACAAACTCCTCCTTTAATTTACAACAAAACTTGCGTGATGAGGCAACAATCTCTCGCCCTTCTTCAGCCCAAGCAACTAGCAATATTTGTGGACGTAAAAATTCAAGTTTGTACACGCAAGATGTTCAACTTTACTTCAAGTCGCATGCTAAAATCTCGCGGCACAAAATGTTGCTAGTAGAGGTGTGCAACAATACTTGGTATTGATGCAATACCAAGTAAACAAGGCCCTTAATGCCGATGCTAAGACGATTGATAATATATCAGACTTTAAGAAAAAAAGTACAAATGTTTTTATGGTTTTTCCTTAATTATTTAGTTCCAACCAAAGACAGAATTTGGGCAAAACTTATAGGTGTTCACAAAATACTTCAGAACCATATGAACATGATAGTTTGTGTGCACTTCCTAAATAAAGTGAAAAGAACAAATTCTGAGGAAAAAGTCGAAACAGAATCCTATTTGATATAGAGTGGAGAAAAATAAAATGAAAATTTGTAGAGGGAATCTGAAACTTAAGGTACAGATCTTCCACCACGCTGGAATCGGTACAATACAGATATAGAATTACTATTGATATATTCAGATAATAAGATGGTGATTGATAAATGCTGAAAAGTTTCCATATTAGAGTGTCAGTACTAAGTAAAATCGACTTTTTTGAGCTTTACATTATGTCATCATGTTAATTCTTCATCAAAAGCATACATTCGTTCATGCATGTTTAAAGAATTTCTCGATCTCCATGGCAACCTTTGGCAAAACACCTAGGCAGACTTAGCCCCGCCTTCCAAGCACCTTCTTAAAGGTGCTTGAGTTTCCAAGGTTCTGAGTTTCCGCCTTACGGATTAGCCTTTCCCCCACTCAGCTCCTTCAAACTAGCCAGCAGCAATTAGCAAACTCCAGGTGGAACTGTGCATCTGCTGAGCACTGCTTCTCAGTGAAACCCTGGTAAAAACATTGTTCAAAGGTTAAAGAGGAGTGCTGTTGTGATGACTTCCTGAAAGCGGAGTTTCTTAAAGAGACAGAGACCCAATTTCAAATTTCTTTTAAGTCATATAACATCAGAAGGTAACATAGTTACATGATTGTGCCTATAAAATGTCAATATGTACCTGGAAAATATATAACACTTTGTCTTTAAGACAAGCCCTTCAAAGGCTGTTGGAAAACTAGTAGTTTTCTGTTTGTACATCACATTAGGAGGTAAAAACAAAAGTGCTCATATCTGTGATGATGGTACATTTTCATAAATGGGCCAAAACTTCAGTGAAGAGGTGAGTTTGTTTCTTACGTCTACAGTGTGTGAACAGCTGATGTTGATGACTTGGCAAATAAGTCACACTTAACGGAAAAGTCCACCTGATGCTGGACCACAGAGAGTCAAAACAAAACTGAGAGACGCACGGAGAAGTAACGAGCGCTAACGTCTCACTGTGGAGTACGGTGAAAAGAAGCCGCCGCTGGTCTTTAAGTCCTGCGCGCGGCCGATGCCAGGCAGCGAGCCGCAGGTCCGGTCCAGTCCGGTTGGCAGAGGTATGCTGCGCCGCGGCGGTTCTGCTCACAGGCCTGCCGGCTGCAAAAACCGCAGTCTGAAAACCAAGAACCTTCCTGCAATTCGCAGCCCTCTTCTAAAGCGATTTTATTCGTGTAAATGTTGTTACATGTCAGGGTACATACACACGGCCCGGGGCCAAATGAGATGTTCACTTTGTGGAAAAGGTGCAGTGACAAAATGATTAATGGTGTAAAAATAAAGGGGATTATTTTATTTGTTCAAGACACAAAGTATGCACCTCTTTTTCTTTACAGAGCAAAATCATAACACTGGAGAAAATTCTATATTCAGGACTAAAAGTTTTTTGTTCTTTTTCACTAGGGTCCACTAGGTGGAAGTTAAAAGTTGCAGAATTTGTCTTGGAAAATGTCCACGTGTTCGCTGTCGTCATCCTAAAGTAGAACGTTCACGAAAAAGAAAAAACTTCAAAGTTTAGAAAATCTCAGTTTCCTTTGAAAACTGAGAAAAGGTTCGTCTGTCGCATTAAAAAGATTTCGAAAAATAGCAACCTTTAAATTTAGTAATCGATTGATCGTTAATAACTGGAGTATGCTGAAGCTAAAACATACCGATTGCTGAGAGAACTGTAATTGAGTCAATACTGTACAAGAACATAGATTTGTTTTCAGTTCAAGACAAAAAAAAAACTTTTATCTGGTTATGTTCAACCCAGAGTTCCTCTGGCATCGTTTTAGCTTCAGTTTGAATTCTGTAAAAAACTCATTTATTAAGCATCTTTTGCTACCCTGTTATTAATTAGCTAATCAACAGATCAGCCCTCAACTGTATTGATGTTAAGTGGAGCAGAAAGAGTTAGCTTTTCTTTTTAGCTGCATTAAGTGTTCTCTAAAGGAATGTTGTTATTGTATTTTAGACCAAAAAAAAGAAAAAAAATGTTCTTATTTAGAAAGGAAATGTATTATATGTTTATTGCATCTTTTAATATACTTCTAATATTGTATAAGACTCAAGTTGTTAACTGTAAAATCTGCAGACTGTGCCAATTTTTGATGGAATAATCGACTGCGTCTTTGCAGTCCTGCTTATTAATCTGCCTTTGTTAAAACACGAAGCAGTATTTTGATGTGTTGTCCAGGTAAACGTTATTGGTTTATTTTTATTTTTTTGTTTTTTTTGTTTTTTACGAGTCCCAGTGCTTGTGTGGCACTAAACCATCACAAACACCCACAAAGAGTCAACCTACTTTTTTTTTTTACAACCCGCTTCTCTTTCCCTGCTGTGCGCAACGTCATTTAAAATAACTAATACATCCTATAAAACCCGGCAGCAGCAGCCTGTTTGGGTTTACGCAAATAATTAGCTGCAGGCGGTACAATTATATGCTGGGAGAAATATGACCTGCCAGAGTGCATCATAGAAACTAAAGGTAATGACCCTATAATCCCGGCCTTCTGCTCTGCTTCCTGATAAACTGACGGGATTGCTGTTTTTTTTTTTTAAACATTACCTGCAGCATACAGGCCCAGAATTTTCTTTTTTTTTTTGCCGTTTTTGGAGAGCGCGCCCAGCGGGGCGATGTTGCGCCTCTGGTCTTGTGAGTTGGGTGGAGGCGTCCCTCAGGGATCTGTGGTCTCTACTGACAGCTTTACAGGCAGCCTGCTGGAGGTGCTATGCCAGCACGACAAGGGAGGCCCGCACCCACAGCGGCAGCTTAGACGCTCACATATCCAGCACTCAATAAACATCATTCCTCATTTCCCTGCTGGGAAAAATGAATTACGCATCTAGAATTTATTGTTTTTATTTGTATTTTTTATTGGTTCTGGGTTGTTGTGAGACTTTGACTGGAGATGCTGATCTTTTAGTGTCTAGCGATTTGATTTCATTATTTTTTAGGGTCCTGATTTTAAATTCAGAAACCAGATTTCTTTTCAAACGGTTTGGAGATTCTGTTTGAATCACGTGACTGAAGGGAGGAAACGATGGAAGCAAAACTTTCTCTACATTCCACTGATGTCCAAGAAACTATTTTGCAGTTTCGGTATTTCCATTCAAGAAGAAACACAAAATTACTCGTGAACAAGTTTGTTTACAAACTAAGTAAACAAACCATCCTTTTCTTCATAGTTTGCGCCAGTAATGACCTCCAGTTGTTGATCATGTGACTCGTGTGATGCGCAAAAAGTGTTTACTTTGCAGTTTTGCGATACAAACCAATTATAATACGTCCCAAAAACCCACCTCATCCTAGCACCAAAGCTTTTTATTGAAAAACTAGAGTTTGTTTTTTTCTAAATTGGCATTTCCAGAAATCATATTTATTTTCACGTCAACAGAAATGCAGCTAGTGTAAACAAATAGAACGTTTAATTACAACGATTCTACAAGGCTCCATCAGTTTAGGTTTAAACACAAAGTACATTTGCTGCATGGCTTTTTCATAAGTACAAAATAATTATTCAAAACACCCACAGTAGGCGAGAAGGTCTTCTTTGGTGACCGAGTGGAAGCGTAACACGATTTGCATTATATTTTCAAACAGGAGAAGCTAAGACACACGACATCAACTTGTTTTGACATCCATTTTTGTGCGTTTTCAATCATTTCTTTTTCTGCACCTTTAATTTTCACGCCACAGATGTTCAGTTTAAACATACTTGTCGACCCCGTAGTTCTGGCATTGATTAGATAACCAGAAATACTGTGTTGAAAGTCTTTTCCAGTGCTTTCCTTAAGCATTCTTACGATTACACACTTTTATGGCACCTAGTGAAAAAACTCCAGCTCTACATCGAACTTCATCGAGTTCATTTGTCTAGAAAGTCCGACTCATTTGGGGAGAGATTTGTTTCTAAAACGTTATCATGTATGATCTATAAGTCTTGATAACTAATAATGAACCAACTGTAGTAGCAGAAGAAATGGTTTTATAAGTAGAAATTGTGCTCGTTTGCATTCAACCACTCGAGTTCACGATTTCCGCTGCAGTCCCGTTTGCTGATGTCGGGGGAGACCAACGTTTCTGTCTCTTTGTTGCAAAACAGCTCAGACAAAAAGATCAGAAACTTTCAAGTCTTGGCAAAAAACGCACAACTGAATTTATGTCTGCTCTTTGACATGAATAGGCCTTGATCCAAACATTTCTATTGTACGTCTAGCAGCATGCTTTATGCTTGCCATCTTGGACGGTGAACATTTGCCCCAGACTCTTGACAGATATACTTCCAGGATTAACGATCCTCTTGGCCAGCCTGTCAGTTTAGATGAACAGCTCTGTCTTGTTAGGCTTCAAGTTTTATAACCTAACCTGTACAACTTCCTCTGTCTGCTGTGTTCCTTAGTTTTCGTGATGTTGCTTGCTTACCAAAGTTCTCTAACCAACCTCTGAAACCTTCACAGGAAACTTTGACTTATTCTGAGATTGACGTAGATACAGATGGACTCTGATACCTCTGATACCTCTGTTTGTTGTGGTTCCCTAGTGTAGATATTTCCCACCATAGAAGTACCAATAAAGAGACTCAATACATAAAACAAGATGATCGAAATACTCCATCATTGTTTTTACTAAATGTAAAAAAAAATTTAAGTTCACACTGAAAACTACGTTCTTCAAAGTTTCGATAGGTCTGTCCAACGAACTAGATCATTTACGACATTCCTTGAATAAATGTTTATTTTCCTCTGCAGAATCTGGACATTTAACCTTTAGGTATTTTTGCTGCGTCTTTGCGCTTAGTGTCAGCACAAAGCAAAGTTCTTTCTACATAGTTTCACTTGCTGTGTTTCCGCTGACCGTATAGTTCCGCAAATTGACATTTAGAAAATCAATTAATTTAATGGAAACACAGCAGTTTTTAAAAAACCTTTTAATAAAAAAACCTAAAAAAAAAACAAAAAGAGAGATTTTTTTGGCCATATTGAAATTACCATATTTTCCGGACTATAAAGCGCACCCACAAAGTTTTTTAAAAAACTGGAAACGTACATACATAAGGCTCACTGGGCTATAAACCGCCTGGTTCAAAGCATGGGAAAAAAGTAGCGGCTCATAGTCTGAAAAACACGGTAGTTTATTTAGCAAAATTGCAATGGAAACACTTTTTTTTTTTTTTTTGCATCAAACAAGTCACATGATCAACAACCGAAAGTTACCACTGGCACAAACCACAAAGAAGACGATGAGTTTGGCATTTACAGGAGATTTTTAATGTCTTATTGTGTGAATAAACTTATTGACGTGTGATTTTAATTATGTTTCTTACTTAATGGAAAGACTGTGATTGCAAAATTGTTTTTTTTTTTTTTTTACATTAGCAGAATATTAATATAATTTAGTGCACATTTGTAATGGAAACACAACTAGTCTCACTGTTACCTGAAACCACCGGGGTGGTCGAGGTGAAGGGTATGAGGCAATCCTTACGACTGGTTTCCCATCAACTCCTCAAAATCTTTACAATGTAAGAGGGGAAAAAAAAGAGTTGACAGCCGGTTTTACGGACAAAGTAGAAAGCAGGAGCGACACACTGCTGATTCATACGGCCCAAAAATACACGTCCACACAAACGCAGGACTTTATGGAAAAACGCCCATGACTTCACCATCTTGACTACCGGTGACACGCTTCTGTTTTCATCCGCGGACGGCTGCCGCACCGCGCCTGCAGGACACCCACACACACCCACACACACCCACACATGGACCCACCCAGTTCCACAAACAGTCTTCTCTGGATGTCTGGGCCTCCTTTAACACAACACCTACCTCTGAACCTGCTCAGCAAACATGCATGTGAATGTGTGTGTGTGCGTGTGTGTGTGTGTGTAGGGTGGAAACTTTAACAGGTCCAGAGGTGTTACCTTGGAGAATGACATCACAGCATTTACAGGAGGTTTTCTTCTGGTTAACGGTCTTCCCCTTCGCTCTCTCTCTCTCTCTCTGACCTTCTCTTAAGGTCTGTGACCGCGATTTCTTTGCGTTTATATTTGGGGTTTTTTTTGTTTTTTGTTTTCTCTTTTGCATCTTGTTATCCAGATTTCACACGAGAAAATGTACAGATGTCAAAATCATAGAATTCAGCTTAAAGAACTGTGTGTAGAGAACGGGGTTCATATATTGTTTCTGTTCTAAAACGAAATACATGAAAATTAACAGACTATTTTTGACTGCTTCCGTTCCCTCTCTCTGTCAGAGAGCTGCTTAGAGCGCAGATAAAGCAATATTACATTTAACATCATCCAGTGCAAATCGCTGTGTATAAAGCAGCAGAACAATTCTTTCTGTAACTTTATCTCCCAAAAACTTACAGAACAGGAACCAACTACAGGAAATGTAACTAGGAACTGCGCTTCTGTTGATCATAAAATTGCCCAAACGGAAGCAACTTAGAAAAACTCACATTTTTCAATAAAAGGTTTTGAGGTTAGAGTGTTTTTTCAGCCCATATCAATTCACAAAACTACAATGTAAAACACTTTTTTCACATCACAAGCGTCACACCAGTTCGTTTACAGCATTAGCCACGTGTTTGTTTGTAGCCACTGTCCCCGATGCACAAAATTGTGTACAGTGGCCTCGACAAACTTATCAAAAGTGAAGTTTGCCATTCAGAAGCGTTGAATCCACAGCTCTTCTGTAAAATCAGCAACTATTTCCCAAAACGTTGCCCACACAGCCGCTCCAAATGCCTCAGTAAGATGATAACGTCTCCTCTGATGACCGTTGATGAGCGCTAACTCATTTAAAGTTCTCATGTAGCAAACCAGCACCAGTCAGAGCAGAACTATATCGCTCCTCATCTACGTCACTAATGAATCACACACATAAGAAACGATATTAATCGATGCTAGACACTCTCGCAATTCCGACTCCGGACTCGCCCCCGGGGGGCGTAACTGAGTGAAATTTTAAACTGGGAATGCAACATAGGCGTAAACCACACTGTACCACTGTAAGCAATAGGAAAATTCAACTGCAGAAGCCACAGTTCAGGAAAAGAGGGCAGCAGAGATTTTTTTTAGGCTAAATATTGCATAATTAAACCAAGTTTGCACAGAAACATAAAGATATTGTCTGAAGCACATATTCAGACAATATATATAAAAGAATTAATAAATAAAAGTGAATTTGGGGACTAGTTACACTTTAAGTTGTTCTTGACTTGTTGAACATGTCGGTCTAAATTTATTCTAATTTTCCTAATAATCTAAAAGTTGCTAGTGAGACATAAAAACTCCTAGCTACTTCAAAAATTGTTGGCATTGCTTCAATTATGGCAATGAAAATATTGCTCCATTGCAGTTGATTCTTGATTTTTTGCTCTTTATTATAAAGACTGTAAAAAAAATAATGTTCCTTCAGTTCTGAAAATTGTATTAGGTATTACATTTTACTTGGTGTCTGTATCGAGTTTGAAATGTTAGCATCATGAAAGCTCTGTACCAGCAGCTTCCTGTTCCTAAATGTGAGACAGATCAGTGTCAGAAACAGAAAAGAAATATGAATGTGGATAAATCCCAGTCTTAGTTGCTGCTTATTTTATGAAACCAGGCCATTTCTTTTGAAGGAAACCCAACATACAGAGATAACATCCTACTTTGCTCACCAAAGCTCTTCTTTTTAATGAAAGTAGAGAGAATGTTGCTCTTGGATAGACCGGTCATGAAGACAGACACGGATCCTCAGGAATGAAACTCCTCGGTGCCGATGCCACTGTGAACGATGCTAACAGGTGACTGTTGGGAAACAGAACAGCACAGATGAAAGCACTGATCTTTTAATAAAGCGAAGCAAGCCGGACGCTGTCCCAGCGAACACCGGGAACACTTTTGATGAACTACCTGCTGATTTTCTGTCAGAGCCACATGTTCTGTTATTCTCTCCTCTTCTCCTCGTAGATTAAGTTTAGCTTTGTCCCCGGTTTTGGACGGACCGCTGCGCCGTCAGCAGAGTTCACTGTAAAGTAGGAACATGTGTACAAATACTCGCCCTGCTCCCCACTGCTGTTGTTTCAAAGCCACCCAATGTAATTTAATTCATAATTTCAGATTCCATTGATGTACAAAAAAAAAAAAAGAACAAGAAGATTCAAAGTAGTTGATTTTTCAGAAATGTCATCTTGTTTCCATTGTGTCTGAGTGGGGTGGCTTTATTGCCCCAATATATTTAAAACTATAACATTTGCTTTGTCAGTTTTTTCCCCTTCATCATTCAGGACAAGTTCTTCCCACGTTGCTCATGTTTTTCCTTCCTTTTACCCCGTTTCTTTATTCCTTCTCGATCAAACCTCAGGTCTGGTTTTGTGTTTCAAATCAGCCCTGAGACTTACAGTGGGAACCAGACCAACTTGGCTCTAGCTGCTCAGATTTGACGTTTTAGCTCAGTGTGATTGGGTTGTAAACTCATTAAAAGCTTAAAACGCCTTCCCCTTAGTGAATGCTTAGCAAGCCAAACAGTTAGCAAGCTATTTAGCTCAATCTAAACATGTAGCTCCAGATGAAATATTTAGCTCAAACTTAATACTTAGCTTGGTGACTAAATACTTCATCTGAGCTAAATGTTTAGCTTCAAGTTAAATATTTAGTTTAGCTCTTAGTTAAATATTTCCTTTGTAAACAAAATATTTAGCTTTCTAGCTAAAAAATTTAGCTAAAACTAAAGATTTAGTTAGCAAGCTAAATATTTTAGTTAGCTAACTACAAATTTAGCAAACTAAATATTTAGTGAACAAATTATTTAGTTCAGAGCATAAATATTAAGATTCATACTAAATATTTAGTTTGAAACTGTTACATTTCTAAGTGAATGAATAATATAATGCAAATATGACTGAAAAGTGAATCCCCATTTTTTTCTCTTAAGACAGTCAAACCTAAGTAATAATCCAAGTTGTAGGTGTTAATTTTTTACTGTGTAGCTTTACAAACGGGGCCCCATGGCACACAGCCGCTGTAGATGTTTGGCTCCTGTTATGTAACGGGACAGAGGAGACGGCGGAGCGGCCCACCAGAGTCGTTGCCGCGGCTCGAGGGCATGCAGATGCATGAGGTGACTGACAAGAATGACTCTCCCTACGTAAATTGCTGTGAAGTTTCCAAAAACCCAGCTCCACATTTGTTTAGGCACGGCCCTGAGGGCTGTAGAGAAGCCACAGAAAGCAGAAAATATCTGTCAGTGACAAGAAGGACATGTTCAGTGTGTGTGTTTGGTTGACAGACAGTGGAGCTTTTTTTTTAACTATTCAGAAAGAACATGAACCCTATCAGTGAGTCGGGTTGGGAATGTACAATAAAAAATCAACGTGGACAATCCTAGTCCTGAAATCACTTGAAAATCCTCTTTAATGTGACATACCTCCTGTATAAGCTGAAAAACTAACCAGCGTGTTAGGGACAGAGACGTAGATAATAACAGTTCATTCAGCTGGTTTCATCCAACTAAAATTATTTAAAGCATAATTTTGATTACACCTAAATATTCTGTCTTATTTAGCCGACATCAAGCGTAGTGAATCTGATTAACCTGAAATAAAGTTCAGTCGTCCTTTCAGCATTTTAACCATATGCATCATTTAGTTATCCCCAAAACTTTAAGTTGTACAAGTAAATAAAACCAAAAGGTTACCAATCACATTTCCAAATATTTCATTACATCATTAGAATCCCATTAAGTGTCAGAATACATCCAAACCAACAATCTAATGCCACAACAAAATTTAGAATAAATCCATGGCATTGCCAGAACCTTAACCCACAGATCTGTAGGGTCACTTGATTAAGAAGTGTTCTTACAAAACAAAATTGTGACTTTTTTAAGGTTTTATTTATCCTTCTTTTCAGAACTTCTTGGCTGAAGCACCTGTAACAAAAGTGACATGAACTGAAGACATTTTGTGTCATAGAACTGGGAATGTTATGCTGCAAGGCACCTCTAAGGCAAAGGTCAATTAAGACAACTTCCAGCCAAGAATGCCCTAAAGGCTGCCTCTGTCACCTGCAGACTCTGAAAGTTCATGTGCAGACATCTGGTAACGACTTCCAGTGGCAAATGTACCCTTGAATCCAATGGGACTCGTATACGGCGTTGGGATTGTTTGTAGTCAAAGGAACGGTCCAAAGAAAACAGCAACAATCCTAGGGCGAGTCTTTGTTTTCAGATTAAAGCTACGAGGTTCAGCTCATTCTTCATCCCTCACTTTTTTCCCCTGCAACGTCCCAAACCAGTGCAACGCCTCAGCGGGAGATGGGCCGGACTGATAGAGAAGCAGCAGATATCAGCTGTTTGCCGTCCAGGGCGCCACCGCGAATGTTGGCGTGTCTTGGAAAACGGATGAAAAGTCAACCGAGACGTAATAAGCTAAGTTGCGAGAGAGTCTTAAAGTCTCTGCTGGAAAAGTGGGGTCTTGTTTCAAAGCGTGGAATCTGCTGTAAGCCCCCACAGACGCAGACTAAACACAGCACCGGCCCTATTGTTGTTCTGCACCGTTACAGCCCTCCCTGGAGATTTAGCAGGAGCCATAACCCTAACGTCGCCGGGAGCAGCAGCCAATGGCCTCGCCGCTCGCTAACGACCCAGCTGGTGAGGTCACGTTGCTGCCTGATCACAAGAATTTATCCAGCAGCAGACTGGAAAAAGATATGATTGGAGGGCTGGTAAACAGTAACATTGCATGTTACTGTTTACATCAGGAAATGTCACGCATGCAGACAATGTGGGAGGGCAAAAGGACAATTCTTTTACTTGCCATCCATTGCCGCGCTGCAGCAGTAGAACTGTTCCATTAACTGAATAAAACCTGCAGATGTTGGTGTTATTAATTTAGTGCGGTGCACCACAGAGAAACAGTTGAACAACAACTAAGAGCCACTCATTCTTCCTTTTTCTCTTTAACAGCTATGCTACAGGCAGACCCGTCGTCATAGCAACTGACTGACAACCACTCCACAAGTGTATCAGAGTTCAACACCAGAAAAGACAAACATTTCACATGCAAAGAACAGAACATTCAGTCCATTAGAGTATTATGTTTTCAGGCTCGATTGTTTATTTTGTGATTATTAATAAGTGATCATCTGAATACAGCGGTGGTAGATTAGCTAATTTAAACTCCTGATCTACTGATGGTCTGCCAGAGAGTTGGTGTGTGGGTTGACTTTTTTTTTTTATAAGTGAACCGAAACACCGAATTCTGCAGCAGATCTACAAGTGAAGGTTGTCAAAGTCAAGCCAGCAAAACTGACCTACTTCACTCTACCTCACTATTTTGTCTTAATTAAAACTTTATCTAGTTGTCATAGCGTTAGCAATTGCTAGCCAAACACTGATTGTCCTTTTCTTTTATATATCATACGTTTAGGATTTAGCGCGTTACGCTGACGACTGGACAGTTAATGCCAGTGGTAGTTACTGAAGGTGAGCAGCTTTTTGCCTTACATCTTGCATATGTGACGTCACGTTGCGATGTGTCTGTAAGGTCTTTTCTTTCTTCAAACTGTTCCTTGTCATTCAAAACTTTTATTTAAGTCGACGTGTGACATGGTCATTTTAGGCTGTAAATTAAATAAATAAATAAAATACAAACTGGCAGCTGGAAAGGACGGTAGATTTTTTTGAAGTTGGTGATAATGGATTCAGCATGTTCACCATTTCTAACCACTGTGGCCGAGCTCTGAATGTGTTGTCATGTTTTGTTCCAGTTCATACATGACTAATCATTCCATCTTCCTTTTTTCCGTGGGTTTCCTTTCTTTTTTTTAAGTTTTTTTCAGTTTCCATGTCACATGTCCTTCTCTGGTGTTAGGCTGAGTATACACAAAGTAGCCTTTACGGGAAGGAAAAGAGGTTACTGGAATAAAAAGGAGCCCCTTCATTGAAAGCATAGAGGTGGATGAGCGGGTAGGTGGAAGGTTAAACACATTCAACGTGTTTGTTCCATTCATTATGGTGGACAAGCCTTGGTTGAACATTCGCTTTTGTATATGGTATACTTGCTGTGTGTGTTTCCCTTCTCCATCTGGTTTTGGGTTTCGTTGCCATCTTCCACTGACTGAATCATGTAATCCGCCATGTTAACATAGCGATTATCTATCATTACCCCCACACTCCGGTTCCATCCCAAACCGGTTTCATCCATCCAGGCTGTTTACCACGTGTCAACACTGGCGGGGTTCCTTTTTCCTTTTTTCCATGTCTGGGACGAACATAAGTTCTTCTTTAACGTCAAAAGCCCAAGTGAACATCCACTTATATTAGCATAAGCAGAGACGTAACCTGATGTTGGTTAAAACCTGGGCAGTTGAAGTAGAACAAGGTTAGGGTTGGAGGCAACACTAAGAGCTTCTGTGCATTTTCTGCTATAATGCGAAGTGACAACAGACTACAGAGAACATGATATAGTGTATTTTCTTTAACCCAACAGTCTTAAAGACTTCATGTCTTTTCTGTCAGAAGGCAATATCCAAGTCTTTTGCCATACATGATTCCTACATCGCAAAAAGAATTTCCACTCATTGACAAAGAAAGTTAAGCAATCAAGTAGGACTTTGGGTGTAATTTGATACACATGCCTACCAGCCATGAGGAGGTAAATGATCAAATATGCCAGAACTGGAAGGGCTTGACAGAGAGCAAAAGTGACCGTCTAACAGGGACTGTCCGGTTTCCTTCAGTCAGTCAGAACGGTGAGTAAAGGTCAGAGTATGAGAGTAAAGTGAACCTAAATACCAGCGGACTTCACCAGTGGACCATGTACCTTCCAACATGCTCACCACTTCCCAAATGTGGAACTTGACAAAATCTAGTGTTGTTACAGACAAAACCTTCAACTGGCTGAAAGTTTTGCCTGGTTTTTTCTATGTTGTATGTATGATTTATTTTAAAGGGGGCATTTTATAGTACAATCAAGTAACTGCTACCTTCAGTTGTTGTTATAAAAACGTAATATATCACAACATGGCTCCTACATTAACCCTTTAACAACGTTTTTACCAGCTTTGCACTGAGAAGTAGCTCGTGATGATATGCAGCTTCACCCTGTGTTTGCTAACTGGTGCTGGCTAGTCTGAAGGAGCTGATTGAAGGATTTCTCAAACATGCATGAAAGAGTTAAGGCAACAATCCATGTCTGTTTTTGATGAGGGAATAACTTTCTAACATGATATAAAGCTCAAAAATGTTAATTTGACATAATTCTGCTTCTTTAAATGTTTACATTTGTTTTTTAAACATTTAAGTTTTAAACATTCTGCCCCTTTAAATGTTTCATATTTCACAATGAGGCCCTATCATGTGTTAATAATAATTTTAAAAAAGAATAAAAATGTTTTAGAAGGTCTTACATGTAAAAACGTATGGAACTTAAATTTTTTAAGCCCCAATAAAAATGTGTAAAAGATGCAATTAAATCCGTTTTTGATAACTTGCATTTTTACCTTTGTTAAAACTGTGTGTGCGTGTGTGTGTGTGTGTGTGTGTGTGTGAAGGAGACACATGAGCCTGAAGTATTTTCAGGTAGAGCTCTCGTTGGAAATTCCAGTGCAGACCCTAAACGATCTGCTCAGGTTTCTGCTTACACAACGGGTGGCCGTTTGTCTGGATCCTCTTTAATGCGCCGTATTATCCGGCCAGATTAGGTTGCATATGTGCGTGTGGACTTTAATGAAGCAAGTTATAGTTAGTGTAAAGTACACATGGGCCCTTTATCCCCCTGCTTACCCTGGCTTATTCATGTGGTGAGTTAACTCACTAAAGAAAAGGGGAAAAAAACACATCTCAACTGTTAGCACTTATAATGAGAACTGCCTCCTTTGGGGATGGGATGCAACACTGATCACACTGTAAGGAACACAAAAAGGTAAGGCCAAAATTATTCACACAACTGGTAGATTTAGGGTTAACATGAACTTTTAGTTTTGCAAATAATGTTCTTCTTTCCTGGAATCAATATTGACGTCCCAACATGAAGAGCTTTAAAGATTAGATCTCCTGTCTGAACAGGAAAGCTTTAATTACTGATACTCCACTGGGAGTTTTTCTCTCTGATTATTGAGAAGAGATAAACACTTTTGAAATTCCTTATTTTTAAATTTGTTAGAGAAAACGGCTTAGGCTTGCCTTGATAACAAATTTTGATAAATTTCCCCAGAACTTACTGCGATAAACAATACTGTCAACTCATGTAATGGAAATGGCTTGATGATGCAAAAACATCCTCTGAAAGATTAAAAAAAATGTTAATTTCTAACGAACAATCAACGCTGCAACCGGAAGACATTTTTTTAAATGTCCAATATGAATAAACAAAACAAAATTTTTTCAACATTAGCAAAATACAGACAAAGGTTTGCGCATATTTGTTAAAGGAAATGCAACTACGGTCAAATAAAAGCCACTAGAGCCAAAAAAAAAAAAACCTTAACAAAATACTTGTTGACTTTATGTACATTGAAATCTAATTCTCATGATCATGAGATGTATGATCATGATAATTCTCATGATCATGTATTGATGCATCCTTGCAATGAACCAATGATTCCATTCAGGTGTGTTGAAGAAGAGGTTAATCTTAAAGTTTCAGGAAAGTAGCTCTAGACAAACCAGTTACTGCAAAAATAAACTCCTGGCACACATTATTAGAATATTTCCAATTTGCAGCTGAATGTGCCGGACCAACCAGAGATCAGTGTCTAATTCACAGGAGAGTCAAACCAAAACTCTGCTTCCCGGCCGTCCTGCTCCCTCACTGAGTTATGTAATGCCTCGGATCTTTCAGTGAGTGTCGAGTCACAACATGAGTGCCATGTTGCCAGTTGCAAATATGGCCTTTAAACGTTTCCCCTGTAGAGCTTCAACGCGGCTTTTAGACACGGTCTGATTTACGTAACAACCTGCAGCATGCGCGGTAATGAGCGTGTGTGTTGTGTGGTTTAAAAGAAGAGGATCAGTTGCTCGAGTCAGCTGGATTTGCTATTAGGCAGCATGTAAAATCTGACCCCGCTGTCTCCAGAACTGTTTTCCCATCTTTGGCGCGGCGTTTCCACATGTGTTTCTCTGAGCCTGAGCTCATTAAACAGAAAAGGTAAGAAAAAAAAAAAACTTCAAAAGTGTAAGACAGACTCAAGTAAACAAGACTTAGGTCTGGATTTGATGAAAAGTAAATGAAGGCACTTTGGAAAGTTAGATTAGCAACTTCCAGTTTCTCAGATTTACAGGATTTGCTCCTCCTGTGTTTTGAAATTTCCCAATCGCAAATCTCGGTTGCTCAGACAGAAGTCGCAGGGGGACTATCATGGAGTTATGATCTACTGCTATGGCTTAAACAGGACAAATCACTCCAGATCCCAGGGACCGAAGGGTACAAACAGACTGTGCTCGTTCGGCAACCGAGGGCGGTTAACCGGGCTTTGATCCGTGCTGCGCAGATGAGACGCGGGAGTGCGGTGATGGAATCTGACTGCATATTTCATCAGCCATTTATTACTTTATCGGACCTTTCCAAGCCATAAAGCACAGAACAGAAAGTACATCAAGTCATCAAACGAGCGCGCTTGGTGGAGGAATCCAAAAATGAGACGCATGCAGCTACGGATGTGTTGAGACTTACCAGAGCACGTATGTGCTGTGCAGAAGAATTCAAAGCTCTTAAACTTTTTGACTTTTATCACACAAAAAAAACACGTTGGTGTGTTTTATTAGGATTCCATTTGATAAGCTGACAAAAAAAAAGGGCTTCAAAATGATTCAGAATTCCCAAGCAGGATGCTAGCATGATGCTAGCAATAGCATTTGTCACTTTAAGAATCATGTGCACTGGTAATTGTTCAAAGCAAGCACTATAGCGCAGAGCATTCTGGGTAAATTCAACCAAACAAACAAGTCTAGCGCTAGCTGGAGAAATGGCTCGTAGCCAATTTTTCATTGCCATTTTGTTTCCGTGTCGTGAAGAAGGAAGTTGAGCTCCCGGTCTTCTTCAGAGGTTTTTATGTCGTTTCTTTCAGTGCAGCGCTCCCGCAGGCAAGGAGGGGAACAGGTCACTCAAAAATTGGTTTGATATAGTGCCGTGTGAACGTGAACCACACCAGCTTGAAATGGAACAAATGTTCCTGTTTTGGTCCACAAAAGAACCAAGTCTGCCAGACTAGCAAGTGTTAAAGGTTCAGTATGTGTTCTCCAGCCACATAGAGTCATTTTATAGCACAATCATGTCACTGTTATTTTCAATTATAAAAATCTAGATCAAATATCTCTTTGTAATTTTTTTCTTTAAAAAATTCCAGCTCTTTCTGAAACTCCTCTTTCAGGTAGTCGTCACAACATCTCTCCTCTATTAGCTCCTGAACAACATTTTTACCAGCTCTACACTGAGATGTAGCTCGCATAATGAGCTCAGCAGATGTGTAATTCCACCAGGTGTTTGCTAAATGATGCTAGCTAGTCTTAAGGAGCTGAGTGGAGGTGTCTCTGTGGAGGGGAGCTCTGTGAGCCAGAGGCTCACAAACTGCAGTTCTGAGGAGGAGTGTCATCATCAAAGGCGGGGCTAGGTCCACTCAGGTGTTTTGGCCAGCCGAAGGGTTGCCATGGAGATTAAAGGGTTTTTCAAACCCTTTAGACAACACTCCAGGTATGTTTATTTTTTTCATGAGGGAAGAACATTATACCAAAAAAGTCGATTTTACACAACACTGCTCCTTTAGAAAAACCAAATTGCTGCCCTCTACTGTTGCCCCTCAACTCTTACTTCTCAGGTCTGTTATTTTTCATAAATATGTCCAAACATTGTAATAAAATTTCTGAACAGTGTCATAACCAGAGTTTAGCTGTCACGCGTACAGCAAGTGACACTCGGCCGATGAAACCCGGGGAGGGGATTTGATCCTGACCGCAGAATAACACAAGCAAGCCTGACGTGACAGGATGAAGCTAACCGATGTTGTCACTGGGCTCCACTGCCCCGACAAAGTAGTGTGTGTGTGTTTTATGCGTGTGTGTGTACGAGCAGCAAGAGTCATTAGAGAGCAGTAATGGGAGGGGATATTGGTGGTGTATAGGTGTAATTACCTCGAGCCAACATGGAGCTCAGGACGCGTGGCGCCTCCAACACAAATACGAACGGCAGAACATAGATACCACTTTGTTCCTCCTTCACCGCCTGACCCGGGGGGAGAAAGTTCAGCCCAGTCCATGTTTCTGAGAGCGTGTGTGGAAGGAGAGCCCTGGGAAATAAAGATTTCAAAGAGAAGACTGTGTAGGTGTGTTGGACATGTCTGCGCCGGCTCTTATCTGCCAGGCCCACTTCGACTGTGATCAAATGCAGAGCGTCTTCTTCTGTCCTACTGATCACATTCTCTGATGTTCTGCATTCAGCGTCTTCTGATCGTTTTCTTCCCCCTCTCTCTCCATACATCAATCCGTCTCCACCTAATGCCCGAGACACAAACAGACATCTCTGCTTTCTGAAGACATCTGTCTACCTTACTTGTTCAGCTGTCAGCCAGAGAAACTTCCAGTAAAACCCAAACATCATGTCGGTGGTGTTGTACCAGTCGGAGAAAGGGTTGTTCATACACACCTAGTTCTTTCTCTTCAAGGTGTTCAAGGTCAATTCCAGTTGAGTCTCATTTCCCTTCAGTGATCTGTCTGGGATTTTTACAATTGAGATCAATTTCTTTGGTTGAATTTCAACCAGGTTAAACAGAAGCAGAAGTTGTGAACGATTACGTCAATTTTCTGCGCTTTTAGAATTGCAGTCTGCTTGTAGTTTTAACAACGGCAGCGGAGGAAGTGAACCAAGTAATGAAAGTCAGAGCAGGAGGAATGTTTAAGACATTTTATTGCTGGTAAAGATGTCGTGGCCCCAATCTTCATGAAGACTGGGTGTAACGAAATTGCGTCTGTGAAGGCGGATGCAATATCCGGTGAGCTTCATTGAGCTAGTGCATTACATACAAAGTTAGCGATTGGGTAAAGAGAGTACAGAGCATCTTGTCTCATTCCGTTAGCAGCTTGCATTTGTTGATGCTGTTTGAAAATGATAAGCATCAAGCTGCTTCTCTTGGCATTCAAATGTTTCTAAAGAAGGGGGAATGCGTTGATGTTTCCTCGATTATTGTCATTGAAGAGTGCAGAATACAAATGTGTTAAGGTTTTGGGTTTCATTTGTTTTAAAAGTTTGGCCCAAGAAGTCTCAAACTTGAGCTCAAACTAGGCTTTGGGTTCATAGCCAAACAACTCAGCACAATAAACCATATTTAAAGAGCGGACACATTCGTCCATATTCGTAGCGCTGTGGATGTCTTGTCCCGTGGAGCCTGGTGGTCCTGCTGATTGCGCTTACATGACTATAGCCATGTTAGGTATGCAAACGGCGGTAGCCAGGGAAACTGAGGGTCAGCTGGTTGTACTGAACCTTTTCGTCACATGGAAGAACAAATTTAGCCCCTGTCCTGAAACAAGAACGAGAGAGAAGCATCTGTATGCACACTCATGTGTTTTTGTGGCTGTTGAATTCATTCGTTTTTGGTTGAACTCACCCAGGGTGACCTCTGCCTTCGGACGGCCCGCTCCATGCAGCGAGTCATAATTACGGCTTCTGGTAAAGCTCTGAAGCTGTGCCGTGAATTTTAACGAGACAAAATCGCCCAGTTAAGTTGGTAAAATTAAAAGGAAAAAAAAACAAAAAACTTGGCACACGTTTCTTTCTGTCTGCATCTAAATACCGTCAGTTTCAGCATTTATTTTAAAAGTGGGGTTGAAATGCCGTGGCGTTGTTGGGAGTCCTGTTTTCGGGTCACATGCACGCATCTGGGAATGTGGATGCTGAGCAAAGTGATGAAATGATGTGATGTTAAAAACAGGCCGGGCAGTAACAGGACCTGCTCTGAGCGAGAAAACTAAAAGTCTTCACATTGATCCCTCAGTGGCTTTGGCTTCTGTCTGGTACCTGTTGATCCGTAAAGGTGAGTAAAAAGATGAGCGAAGACTCAAGCTGGTGACATCAGCGGCTAATTTTGCTTTACAAAGCATCGTGGTCTGTAGCCCCGTTTACAGAGTTTACAGACCTCCATGCGTCCCGAATCGTAAATTCTCTCCACAGACCCTGTTAGACTCGACCAGCAGTAGGAATAGTTTTGGGCCCAACTCTAGCTAGAGAAAAGCACTGATGCTTTTTGATTGGCAGTGTGTAGCAACAGGTTAGAGTTGGTACTTCTAGTTATATGCAGTTAATATCTTTCCTCCTTGGTGTTTCTACTCTATAAATCCAGATTAGTTGGTCCCAGAGGTTGAAACTGTTAGCTAGTTAGCTGTTAAAACAACTCCAATCTAAAACATTTAGACGTAATTTAAGAACATTTAAACCATCAGCACATTAGTATTAGGTAGTTATTTAAACAGAAACTGATGATTATTTAGACAGGAAATGGAGCTAGAAGCCCAGGAGCCGCTGAGAATCTTCCTGTGAAACCAAATGAGAATGGAAGATTCAACGCGTTCGTCCTAAATAGAAAATAAGACAGAGAAAAAAAATCGACACAATCCTTAACCACTATAATATTTCAATTTCTTATTTTACATCAAACAGTTACTCTGACTGAAAATGTTTTACATTCAGTTCTGTTTTTGTTTGATTCAGGAAGGTCACTGATGACGCACCGCCTCCACTTTCTGTGTAAATAATCATATCCTTCTTTATAAATGATAACCCAAAGGAAACATTTCAACGCTTTAAAAGTTTCAGAAAAAAATTATTTTCAATGATACATGGGGTATGGTTAATTTTAACAGACTTAATGTTATTTTCAAACTCAGGGACAAACTAATCTGGATTTATTTTGAATGAAGACACAAAGTGAACGCTATCTACTTGACTGAATTCCCAGTTATTCCTTTCAGAAAATTATTAATATTCAAATATAAATACCTAATAAAAGTCTTCTGAAAATTTTAAACAAGTTACAAAAAATAGCATGAACCTAATGTTGTCCTGCTTTATTCTAGACATCTACTGACAAAATTAAATATGTGCCTTGAAAGTATTTTAAAGCCGATAAATAATTTGCTCCTCTCCTTTGAGTACACCTAAACTAATCATTAGCAGTGCGAGGTGCAGCACAGTAAACGCTCAGGAACCCTGTGGCTCTCTGGCCCTTTTTAACACTGTTTGTTTGAGTTGGGTAGCTTGTTGGCTAGAGGTGAAATTAAATAAGAACAGGTTTGCATGCGGAGTCATAGTCGGGCCGGCGGTAGTTATCTGCAGATGTGCCTGCACATGTCTCCTTTAGAACCTGGTCCGGTCCGCTCCCATGCTGTCAGCTAAACAGCAGCTGACTGATATAGAAACCATGTGTGATAAAATGTCCCAAACCAACTGCATGACATCAACCCGCCCCCTTCGCTCCCCCTTTAAGTTGCTACGTACATCTTGACTTCACTTTCAGAGAACAGATTCGAGGCACATGTTGGGCTCTTGGCGGCGCCCTGCCTTACCGTTAACCCAATTTCACACCTGGTAACAGGCCAGTGCAACTACATGCGTCAATGCAAAGAGAAAAGCCTCCAGTAAACACGAGGACAAATAGACC
Source organism: Alfaro cultratus (assembly GCA_903066825.1). Taxonomy (NCBI): domain Eukaryota; kingdom Metazoa; phylum Chordata; class Actinopteri; order Cyprinodontiformes; family Poeciliidae; genus Alfaro; species Alfaro cultratus. The sequence goes on along the minus strand of CAEFZX010002475.1, from coordinate 39,024 downwards.
TCCAGCTGTTTCAGAAACAAGTGATAGTCGGTTAGTTTGTTTGAAGGGAAGCTGGAAGTTACGGTCACTAGTAAAACATTTACTCAAAGGAACTCTGTTTTACAGACAGAGCTTGGTAAGCCTCTACAGTGCATTACTATAGAGTTAAAGCCAGATATTTACTTATACAGCAGAAATGATCATAACCCTTTGTACTTCTCAAAGGGCAAAATCCCAGATGGAGAATTGAAGGGAGATGAGAAACAAGTGGAACTACATGAAAAGGAAATGGCCAGGCTACTGTGTCTCTAAAAAATGGTATTTTAATTTATTTTAAATTAAAATAAATTAATTTATTTTAATTAAAATAAATTAAAACAAATTTATTTTAATTAATTTAAAATAAATAAATAAAATTTATTTTTTTAAAAATTATTTAAATTATTATTAAAATAATGTAAAATTTATTTTAAGTTTAAATAAATTTTAAATTAAATTTCAATTCAAAATGTATTTTAAATTGAAATAACATTTTGGGTTTGACAGTCCATGTCTTCATTTAGCCCATAAGAACATGGTGAAATGTGTCTTTTTAGCCTATGGGTTCCATCCAAAGACGTTAAAAATCAGGTTTGGGTTTCCCAGTTTATCAACCCCAACCACCTTTCAACCAGATGTAGACAGCAGTAGACGTCTCCATGTCAACATCTTTTCATGGTTATACGTCGTTGAGACAGAACGATCAGCGGTCTCTTCTTTGTGTCACAGACAAGTGTTACCCCATGTGGCCAGTCACACCTACTTATTTGCCCTGTATGGATCATCAGGGTTCTGGTATTATTGAGTAGTATTCATATTTATTCAGTGGTGACTGTAGAATCAGACCAACTACCCGATAGGCTCCAACATCCACTGGATTCTCTATCAGCTGACCAAACCAATCGCTTTTGTCAAAGAGAGACATCTTGAAGTAACCTGTGTCCGTGAAGTTTTCCTCGGTTAAACCATAAACTGGAAAACATATACAATGAATCAGTCAAGCACACAGTTCTTGGTGGATGGATTGTTCTTTTCAGTCTATTTGACTCAGGATCTTCCTGTGTCATCGGTTTGCTGGCTTTTCAGACACAGTGAGGTTTTACACACACTCCAAGCTCCCTCTTGAAAAGACTGCTGAAGCAGGATGTGGCTCTGATGAATGCTGTGTCAACTGTCCTCCCTCAGCACTGATAAATTGGACCCCCTCTGAGAAAACTCTTGTCCAACTCCATCTTCTCCTGAGCTGTTGTGGAATGCTGGCCGATCATACCGTTGCCACTACGGTTCATACGAAACAAGCAGAAGGTAGCAACATTTGTCCCTTTGATGAATCTGAGATCCTTTTGTATTCACTAGTCTGGACAGGGAATCATCAGCCTCATATCAAGAAAAGGTATACATCTGCATAAAATCTGACATCAGCGCGCTGAATCACGGTCTAAGGCAGGCATACCATGCAATACACAGAACCTCTGCAAAGATACTGAAAACAGACCAAGACAGGTGAGAGAGAAAGACGTTTAATCCAGAGCGATACCTTGAATTAACAGGTATTGCAAATGCTCAGGGACCAAATATGCCATACATGTGTGAAAATGTGTCTGCATTCTTCTATCTGAGCAGAACAGCCCTTATTTTATTGCCTAAGTTTGTCAAGAGAAAGTTGTTTCTATCAAGCGAACCTAACCTGGAAGTGTAGTATTTGTTTCCCATAGTAGCTCCTTGACTATTCAAAATTACTACAGTTGTTCTTACTGTTGCCTTGCAGCAAGAATGTCCTGAGTTTGATTTACCAACAGGGTCTTGCTGCATAGAGATTCTTCTGGGGCGTTTATGGCTTTTCTCCAGGTCTGCTCACAGTCTAAAAACATGTATGTTAGGTTAACTCCTGAGCTGTTGTGGAATGCTGGCCTATCAGCATTCTACAATGCTGATGAGATCACTGCATATTGAGATATGCAGTGATCTCAAACTCCAGTCGCCAGGGGCTAACTTCTAGCACACCCAAATCCAATATTAGCTTCATCAAAATGTCCAATTTCCGACCTGATTTAGACAAAACACCCATAAATATGTACCAAATAGGTACCAGTAGGTGCCACCGGCCCTTATAACCAACCATACTAAAAGAATGAGCAGCCACATTTTTGGATTAAATGAGATACTCTGACAGTGTCCTCAGCTGTTCTGCTCAACAAATTGTTCAGAAGTCTCCTTTTTATTATGCTGCAGTCCAGAGCCAAAGGTCTGGGGACTGATATGAAACACTACCTGCGTTACAAAGAGCAGTAAAGATAAAGCGAAGAAAGACCCACTTTTTTATGATTACAAAACATATATCGATCTTCAGTAATAACTGTGCAGACAACAACATAAAATGATGTTTACTCTGTTTTTCTGAATGTTTCTCATTAGATTGTCTTTGGGCTCACATTTTGATAAAGTATTTGATGGATCACATGCAAACATTTCAACTTGTGTTGCTCACATTCTCCAAACTCAGCAAAGCTCCGCAGAGCTTTCCTGCATACTTTACTTGTATAGCACTTTATCAAGTCCAGAAGACTCCAAAGCGCTTCACACTTCATTCAGTCATTCACCCATTCACACACTGATGGTGGCAAGCTACTGGGTTGTAGCAACAGCTGCCCTGGACCAGACTGCACCGGTGCCTTCAGCCCTACCACCACCAGTAGTCAAGGTGGGCAAAGTATCTTTCCCAAGGACACAACGACAGAGTTAGATGGAGGGGAGGGAAGGGGATCAAACCAGGAGATACATCCAAAAGTTGCCGGACTTTGCCCCTCAAGGAATGCGGCTTCCTGTCTGTTTCATTCCTGTCTGTCAAATCCAGACAGGAATGAAAACTACCAGACGAACACAACCAGAAACATGACCTCTGTGGTGAAAGTAACACACAAACAGTCACAGCAGGAAGATTGGCTGCCATCATTTCCTCCAGGTTGTTCAATTCTGCTCTTGTCAGCCCCTCCCCCCTTCTTGACCTCTGACCTTGACCCAGAGGGGTAACAACAGGCCTGCCTCCTGTACCTCCAACACATCGTAAACATTGATAACAGCCCCTCAACTGGTAACTAATTGCAGGCCAGGATGGGTGTGGACGTTTAATTAAAACGTTCCCATGAGCAACAACCGGATGAATCACCTGTTTATGACGACGTGATGTCACTCCATCACCACGGCTACTGGTCCAATTAGTCAACGCAAGTGTTTTCAGACCACTTTTTTATTATTATTATTATTATTATTATTATTATTATTTACAGAGGTCTTTTTCTGAACCTGTTTCTATTTTAAAGGCCAACAGAACATCAATCACGTCACTTCCCGCCCGCTTTCAGAAACGTTTGGAGACGTGTGAAATTTGAATAATTTTTTGAGAATGGAAAAGAAAAGTTAGGAATGGAAAAAGTCATTTTCCACTCTTTTTTCACCTGTATATGTATATCCATCCAGTTCTTGAGATAAATTTTTTTCCCCCCCCAAATTTGTAGATTAGAAGCTTTAGGAGTTGTAGAAAAGTTTGCCATAAATTCATGATGAATTTTTGCTTTCATAAACGGTCCAAATTAACAAAAAAGTTTGCAAATAAATTCTGTTACACTAATTCTTTATTTAATGTGTTTTATTATCTGTTTAGGACGCTTTGTCTCGTGGGTAAAACTAAATAATAATAATAATAAAAAAAGCTCCCACCAAATACTGTATTTCAAACAACTTTTATAGGCTGTTAGCTTCCAGCTCTGAGCTCTTATAGTTCAGCCACAGTTCACTGCAGGCTATCTACACAGCAAGCGTTAAATAAGGCATTATGATTCCTCACTGGACCTTGAGTGAGCTTGTTCAAGTAAACTACTGAACACCATTCCCCCCAAGCAGCAGCCCGGACCCCTTAAGGTGAGGCCAATAAAATGCACCTCCATTTTCACAATAATCAGCTGTGTTAATCATGCGTATTAGCCCTCCAATAACTTTTAAAAAGTCGTCTAATCCCCTAAAAAAAAAAAAAAAAACAGGCTGTGAGAGAAAGCCAGGCCTCATGCCTAATTTTACCCCAGTGGTTTTAATCGGGCGCCTGGTCTAATTCAAACTTTACGTGGCCCCGACACGTCTAGCAACAATGAAGGGGCCTTTAGGGAGCAACTATGGTGACAAATGAGCCTAAATGGGTTCGCTGCCCTGCGACTGTCGCTAGATTTAAAGTGGCTAATCTCCCAGAGTAATGTGTTTCACTGTTTTCTGGTGTAGTTTCGGACTTCTAGGTCATGCACTCTTTTCAAGCTGTAACTAAATCTAAAATCCCTGGATGATTCATTTTTTTCCCTTTTTCCTTATTTTGCAGCTTAGTAGACATGGGGGTGGGGGGTATGTGGTAAACCATACATGGGAAAGAGAACCTTTTATTCTAGATCTGGTCTATTAGTTGAATTCATCAATAAATTATAAGCAAACTATGACAAACAAATCAAACAAATGTTAAGTGCATAGCCTAAAAATGATTTTGAATGTAGCCTTGTACGAGTTGGCAGCAGAAGTCAGCCAATGCAAAAACAATTGTCATCCAGCCAACTGGCAATAAATTTGCACTTATCGCATTATGGGCAGTTTTAGGGAAAACAGTTAGCTATAGCTACATATCAAACATATGTTAGCAGCTAATTACCAGTAGCCTGGTAACACAAACAACGCAATGAAGATGTCTGCATGTGACAAACTTTTACCTGTCTGAAAAATCCCTGGAGAAACAAAACTGAATTTAAGACCAATGATTAATATATTTAAGGCTAACTTGCTTTTTAAGGCTTTAATTTAAGGGTGTCCTAACCCTTGAGAAACAAATGGGTTCCACAGTTTTGGGACATTTCCTTGTAAAAGGGATTGAAAACCATTTATGTTTCCATTCCCGTTCAGATTATGAGCCAAAATCCATTGAAGTGTTTATTTGTAGCAAAAAGTGGAAAACCTCAAGAGCCAGGACTTATGCAAAGGCTTACGTTGCATTTTTCCTTTACCTGGTCTGCTTGCTTTTGCTTTCTGCTAAACGTCTGTCACACAAACAACTGCAGCAGACTGAGCCCACTCTCCCTTCCTGACCTCGGCCTCCTCAGAGTGTGATGAGTTGTGTATGTGTGATGTAACATCCACTGCACTTCATACCACTACACTGATTCAGCCCCTGGGAGAGAACAGGAAGGAGCCTCTCAAGGGGTACAAAACAGACACACACACACACACGCAGACACACACACTTAAATTTGCATCTGTAAACACACTTTAACTCCTGAGTAAACACAGTTAAAGATGGATCGTGAAACTTTTAACGGTCTCTGGCAATAACTAATAAACAAACAAGAAGAATAAAAACATCAACTCAGCGTTTTCAACAACAGGGTTTCTTCGGCTCCAAACAGCCACTGTTTGGAGAGCCGTTTCATTTAGAACAAGACTATAAGCAATATACTGTATGTACCTGGCTTGGATGGATGGATGGATGGACCTACAGGGATAAATCCATTCTCCTGTCTCTTCTCTGGGCCTTTTTCCCTTCTAAGAAACTTTCCGAAGACATCCGATCTGTTTCTTACTCAGCTGCTTGTGGCTCAATGTTGGCGCGCAAGACGTAACCGAGAGAATCCGGTGAAAGGATTTTCAAAATGAAAGATCCTCCAGAATCAAATAATGCATAAAACGGAAACATTTAATTATTTCTTGCGCGGCCCAGTACCAATTGGTCCACGGACCGGTACCGGTCTGCGGCCCGGGGGTTGGGGACCACTGCTCTAGGGAACGCATTTTATCATCTTTTCAGCTCATGATTGATTTATTTTAGAAAACTTTACATCACTGGTATTTTCAGCAGTAGCCTACTATATTTTAAAATTAAGTCCAGGAGTTGTATGCTGAATGCTGCAAAGTTGGCAACCAAACTGTCTAAGTGTAGTGAATGGCCAAAAATGTAACAGCTGTTGAAAAACATTACTTGAAGAATCATTATTAATATACAATTACTTGGAGTTTTGACTTGAAAAAATATGTCAACAGCATGATGCTACAAGCTAGCTATTATAATAGATAATCATTCTGACATTGCTCAACAGTTATCACTAATGGTGACCAACTGCTTCCTTTAACAGATTATAAGAGGTCATATTCACATATTCATTACATTTTTTTACACAAAATCATTCTCAGATGACATCTTAGTCTACCCAGTTCGGACTATTTTGAGCTCCATTCAGAATCAGCTGTTTTTGGGCCTCTTGTCACTTTAAATCTAAATAATTTGCAACTTAAGCTTCTCAAAGACGCAGCCACTCTTTTCCAGCAGCCATTGTACAGAGCATAGAGCAGTAAAACCAGCTGACTAAACATTGGTTGCTAGGTGACAGGCTGCGTTCGCTGAACTGGCCAAAAGATTTTGAAACAAATCATTTTTCAGATACCAACTTAATCCAAAAAACCTGCTGGGTGTTCTTTTTTTTTTTTTTTTTTGGCTCCCGGGCTGTTTCTGGAAGCAGTAGTAACCCAAGTGGAAGTACAACAACGTTCAAAATGCAAATTCTGCTTAACAAGTTTTCTTTAATAATATCTTTTTGAAACCTGCCAACAACTCAAAGTCAAAGACTCCTTCTGGTACAGAATGTCCAAATGAAAAACAACCTTCTTACACTTCTTTGCTCTTTAACCGATGACCCGATGAGGCCCAGTCAAGGTGAAAATCCTCAGACTCCAAGGTGCATCACTACAAAATAAATAGAAAATAGTTACCTGGTGAGGACTGCCGATTAAAACAAGCAGGTTCTACTGTCTGCCACCTTGCACTGCATTGCCTCGGTGTGGACTGCTGTGGACAGTATGTTCATACATCTATTTTCAGTTGCGCGTCACAAAGAAAAATATGAACATAGTGCTGAATGCTGTCATTCTCTTCAGGATGAAGCGCCTGTAGATTGCTGTGCTGCGATGGTTCAGCATGAAAACAGGAGCGGGAAGCGTTCTAACAGCCAAGATATACAGTTAGTACATTAAAACGTCCCATTTTTTATTTAAGCATTTTTCAGTTCACCATTACTAATGTTCTATATAATTTATTCTCAAGAAAGACGACGTTATAAAATGTGTATACATATGTCTGAGTAGAAAAAAAAACACATCTTTAAAAATGTTTCAGTTCTCTTGATGGATATTTTTTTCTTCTTGGCAGAATTATGCTCTCACATTCCAATAAATGTGGCTCTGGGATGCCAAAGAAAGAACTACAGTTACAATTTGTTTGGAAAAGTAGAAGTTATTTGGAACATCAGGTAAACACAGAGTAAATCTTGGAACTTTTAAAAGGCTTCTAAGGACACGTTGAAACCAGCAAAAGGTTCTGGATGAGCTTCACCACATGCGTAAAGTACGTTTCCTGTAATTTCCCTTTTACTTAATTTAGTACCATCCCCCAGAAGACTGATCTGCAGGGTGAAATCTTTGGTCCACTGGACCAAGACTCTTTTAGCTTGTTCTTATAAAACGCCTACTATTCTCTGGAGACATTAATTGAGATCAAGAAAATATATTCGCACAGCTCAGAGACAAACGCCCCTGTGTTATGCAAGGTTTTAGGTAAGGACCACCGAGATCCAAGTCACAGTTAGTTATTTTCTTCAAAGTTTTCAAACAATTTTCCAAGAAACAGTGGAAAAGTTTTCATCAGATTTTTCTGTAAATGAGAGTTTAAATTTACAAACACCAAGACCTATTAAATCATCCAATCCTACTTAAAAACCAACTTAAAAACCTCCTGAACAATCAACAACTAAATCTTGGGTGTAAAATTAAATCTAAGAATTGGGATTCTGAATCATTGTGTTGTGTGACTGTATTGATAATTACTGTAGATCAATGATAGTCTAATGACACGTCTAGAAGTGTTATGCTTCCAGATCTTGATCATTTGACTTTGTCCAAAGCGGTAGACGCTAGAGTTTAACTTTTGCAGCTGGGCCAGGAGTTTGGTCACTAGTGAACACGTACTGTGCATATGCACCACAGCTACTGGATCAAATTTCAAAGCAATCATTTAATAGTAACATTACTTCTCTCATGCAGACGCTCAGTTGATGAATGTTGAACTAATATTTATTTGATATCTGATATAGAGATATCAAATAAGAGGATATCTATATCCTATAATAATAGGAGCATAGAGGTTAATCTCAAGATGGTCAGTTGATACAAAAAGGAAGAAAATATTCCGCTGCCCACATACTATACAAAAGCAGTAGCCCAGGTTGAAAGCAAGACAAAGTTCAAAAGCTTGACAGAACTTGATGTTCAATCAATTATGCTTGATTTCTTCTTTATGAAGCTCTTTATCCAACACTCCTAGATGGTAGGATAGGAAACAATGTGAGAGCAGCTTGAGTTCAACGTTGTTTTTCTCCGTTGAGTTTCCTTGTTAGCCACCAGAACACAGGCTCCGTGTTCCTGCTCACTCATCTATCAGGCCCCGGCGGCGTTCTAGAAGTGCGTTGGATAACAGCCAAGTCAGTTCCTCAGGGACTTGCACTTCTCCGAGGATCCCGTCATGGTTCTTCTACTACACTGAGTTGTAAGGAACTGGGGCGTTTACAGGGACACACCTCCCTTAAGGACAAGCACATACTCTGCCAAACTCTTGTTTGTGTTTTTTTTTGCTAGAGACAAACAAAACTCTAAACCCGATTCAGCTTTAGGGAAATGCTTATCCAATGCTTGTGCATGAAATTAATTAGATCCATGCAGCCACGGTGCTTCAGGGTTGGAATGGATTGTTTCTTTTTGTTCACCAAGAACTCTAATTTACATCACTGTGAAGACTCATTAGAGATTATGGATCTCTGGAGATCATGAATTTTAGAGTCACAGGGCACATAAACAGAGAGCCGCACGTTTTCGTTTCCACGGGATCTTAGCTCATGTTTTTACTTTGTGTTTATTTCTTACCAGTTTCAAATAATGAGCCGAATGTCAATTCTGAAGTTTGAAGTGCTTTTCAGGGAAGAGACACGCTCACATTCTCCTCCCGTCAACCTTTCAACCAAACCACCAGCCTGACAGCAGACAAGAAAAGCTTGTGTAAGAGGGGCAAACGTTACTTGGCCTTCGGGAAAAGAAGTCTCCTTAAAAAGTTCTCTGGTTGTGGTGGGTAAAGTTTTTCTGTTTCCCACAGAATTCATGCGGGATGATTGGCAACCCTGGCACTTTTTTGGAGACATAGTCGGCTTGGAAAATGAACATCTCTCTAACAAGATCGCTCTGCCAAAGAAAATAAATAACAGAAAGAAGTTAGATTCCTAAAAAGTTTTTCTAAGGGACTCACCCTGTTAGAGAAAACTGTAAATTCTCCAATTGAACTTTTGTGTGTATTTGGTGGAAGTTACAAGTTAGCACCTCTGAAAGACCCAGATTCCTTTAGTAAGAGGTCCTGATTGATGGTTTGAATGTTTTAGAACCATGGCTCTCAAACTGCGGTATTTGTGCCACTTGCTTTTTGCAACGACTTCCGGATCAACCATTTAGATTGTGAACATGTAGAGGTCATGAACAAACAATACAATAGGCTCCTTTTTGATGGTAGCAGAAACTCATTACAATGGAGAACATTTCGAGAACTCTTAGTATGCAGTGAGGAAGAAAACAGTGAATCAAACACAAATCCACACATATACATATCACATACACATTAAATAAATTGGAATATGCATTCTAATGAAACTTGTCAGATTAAATGTGCCTATGGAAAATGATCTTTAGGCAGATAGTATTCTAATCTTACAGTAAATGGGGGGTTTTTTTAGCTGTAAGCAGAAAATCTTAATAGTTAACAGAAATAAAGGCTCTAAAACATCAGCCTGTGTGTCACTAATGTGTTTAATTTAGTGAACTGAGATACTGAAATAAATTAACTTTCAAATTTACTGAACATAGCTGTAAACTTGCATGTATACTCTACTTTATTACTCTCCAAAGTCCAAAATATGTATCGATATCAAACCTAATGCACATTGGTTTGATTTCACACTTGATATCAAACAGACGGATGGTTTGATATCGGGACAGATGTTATTGTTGCAGGCCTGAATATCTGCTGGGATATTCAGTTATTAGCCAGTGATGTAATAGCCAACGTCAATGGCTATTAATTGTTACTCCAGTCTCAGCCCAAGAGTTAAAGTCAAGCCTTTGATGTCTTATTTTTGTGATTGAAGTTCAACTTGTGTCGTTGCCATCGCTGGAAAATCAAGGTCATGGAGTCCTTCTAAAGGCTGCCAATGGCTCCGAATCCAGCATGTTTAATGAGACATGTTGAAAACTCAAAAGGTCAAAAAAAGGTTTATTCGTTTAGCCTTCCTAGTATGAAGAAATAAAAATTATAGGGCATTTCTATCTCGTTTTGCTCACCTGCAAAACGAGATAGAAATGCATGAATAAAGTGCAATAAACTATATTAGAATATATTAAAAAATCAAATCAAATCTTAATTGCGGTCAGGGCATTCATCAAGAACACTTAAAAACCTTAAACAGGCACTTTGAACACTATAATAATCATGCCGACAGTGCTACAGTCAGAAGTGCAAAGTGGCCAACCGGAAGATTCAAGGTATTGCTAATTTCGCACAAAAAAAACCATACAGCTCGACTGACTTTATTAAAAACAAGACATTCTTTCAGATCGCAGGTGAAAGATGCAAGAGCTCAGAAAGTTAAAACAGAACAGATTCTGACATTCATTCAGACATATAGCTATCTGATAGCTATATGTCTGAATGAATGTGGTGTGTACCAAAGTCAGCCGTTCTTCAGGGTGCAACAATCCAAGAAGGATTTGAATTTTGTGAGGCTGTTTTGGGTTTTTTGCCCATATCTGGAGTTGGACAGCAAGTATTGTTGTCTTGTGGGCTTATTTGCTCAGACTTTGTAATAGATTAAATGTCCTATGGTACCTATCAATTTTTAACTGAAAACAGCTGCAGACAATTCTCTGACTTAAGGCTTTACAAAACAAAGATGAAGTTGCATCAGCAGCCTCTGCACTCTGTCTTCTCTCTGTCCTTGTATGATCTTTTGCTTAAGTCTTGCTCTCAGAGGAGAACTCCCCCATAGATTCTCCTAGACTGTTAGACAGGGTTATTTTTCATATTGAAATGTAATTTACTTACTTCCATCTCATCTACTCCTTGTAACTCCCTACAATTAAAGGGAAAATATCCATACAAACTCCAGAAATGAAGTACAAACTAAAGTAAAGCACTGTATGCACAACTTCAGATTCAGATCTTTATTCATGTCCCAATGAGGAATTAAATATATAGCAAGTCACAACAAAAGCATTAATATTTAGTTGCAACCAATGGAGGTTAAAAGCACAAAGCTTGTCGATCAAAAACAAAAGCTGAATAAACCAAAAAATTTAAATCCCTCAATGAGGGACAATTATCTAAAAAAAACAAAAAAACAAAAAAAAAAACAGAAAAAGGACTGAAATAATTGAAACAAGGTCAAGTGTTGCAATCTTGTAGAGTAGTAGGAGAATGTATCAGAGTGAGGGTAAATGGTCAGTGTGTGCTCGTCTAAGCGTACAGTAGGATAACGAAGGATACCTAGCTTTTTCTGAAACTCCGCCTTCAGGAAGTCATCACAACATGGGTCTTCTACTAACCCTTTAGCAGAGTTTTTACCAGACTCAGCTGGTATAATGAGCTCAGCTGATGCAGTTCCACCAGGTGTTTGCTAATTGCTGCTGGCCAGTCTGAAGGAGCTGAGTGGGGAAGCTGCGGAGGGAGGGCTGTTCTGAGAGGCAGAAGCTTGGAAACTGTAGGTCCGAGGGGGAGCTTCATCCTCAAAGGTGGGGCTAGGTCCACCTATGCGATTTGAACAGCTGAATGAGAAATCCTTGAATCTCCCATGGCAACCAAACATGCATGAAAAAAATCAAGGCAACACAGGTATGTTTTTGATGAGGAAATGACATTATAAGGCGATGTAAAGCTCAAAGAAGTTAATTTTACATGATACCACCCCTTTAAAAGTAGGACGACTTTCTCACACACTAATTATGTATAGAAACTTCTAAACCTTGTTGAAGAGCTGAATAAAGGCAATAAAGGTTATTTCTACCAGTTTTTGGCATCAAAACCATCATATTCTGTGCTGGTGCAACTTGCCTCTTTCTCCAGCTAACCAGAAGGTTCTGCAGCAGTAGCAGGCGCTTGGGTAGCAGCCAGTTGGGTTCACATCAGTGGATGACCTGGTTGAGTGCTGACTGTGGCAGATGTTTGTGATTCAGCAGAATGGTGCTGTAAAGATCCTGATGGGAGACTCAGAATGTGCAGAAACTGTCTCAGTTCTGGGCAGTCGGCTCTCAGGAGACGAAATGGCTTCGGCATTGTGAGCGTCGGAGTACAATGTTTGATACAACATGCGTAATTAAGCTGCTTTGTTCTGGAACTCTGCGTTGTTACTGAACATGATTCACGTAACTTATTGGGAAGGGAAAGGCATAGCGCTGCGATCTGTGTGCAATCATGCTGCTAACTGGATTAGGTTTCAAATGAACATCACAATGCAAATACCTGCTCCACTATAATGAATGGGAGCTGTTACGTCCCACATCCTGGCCAGTTTTTTTTTTTTTTTTCCTGTAGCTCACTGACTGTAAGAAAAATGTATGAATGAACCGACCACTGTCAAAGGTTCGGCTGTATGCAGACACAAATTGCTGCCTATTACTAATTTCCCTTCCAATTACAGGTTAGGCTGCACTCTAGAACTTGTTGTGTTGATTATCCTGTACAGCACAATTCATTGCTGTCATAGTTTCAAAAAGAAAGGGGAATTTCCCCAGTTGAAGTCCACTGAATAAGACTGAATGTTAAAGGAAGAGAAACGACAAAGTGAAAGATTTAAACCAGTTTAAGATTAAATGAATATCTAAAGTATTTTCTTGCGCTTCCCTTTTCTCTGTAAAAACACAGCTTCTGTCTCATTATAATGCAATTGAAAGTATTGGTATAATTGAAGATTTTAGCAGCTTTGAGAAATCCCAATTGTTTAAATCTTTGGTACACACAAAAATGAGGAAATAGCTCCAAGACTGGCCCTTTATAATAGATGAATGCCATTGTTGAAAGAAAGTCATGTCATTTGCCACAAGCCATGAAGGAGGTACAAAAGACATGCAGAAAAAGTAAAAAACTAAATATTCACATCAATGTGAAAGAATCATGTTACTGCAAACACCATGCATAATTGTGGGCATACATTTTTAGACAGTCAACCTTATTTGAGTTGATGAAAAAATTGATGGAGCTAAAAACAGAGCAACCCTGGAAAAGGTTTGAGGGAAGGGTGGAGATTCACCTTCCAGGAGGACTGCAGCCCAAAGACATACATCCAGCCTGAGCTATTGATCCTTTCTAACAACAAGGGATCAATAGCACATGTAATCATGTGGAGGTGCCATGACGGATGTCGGAAATGAGCGATGGGCCTATTGAACGGAACCGTGATTGTTTTCCCAAGTTGATTTTGCTAGCATAGCCATGACCTCTACACTTCTTGCTTAAGTCGAGCTAATTTGTCAGTAGAAGTAGCTCAGACAGCGGCTTTTAGAAAAGTTTGAACGAGCTAGTTTAGAAACCGATCCAAACCTTCTCCCTGCTGATGTGTTTGTTGATTTGATCAAATCACCAACTGTTGCTGAATTGACGCCACATGCTTCCCCTCGCACCAGAGCAGACTTAAGTGTACAAAAATCGAGATCCTTATTAGTTTTCTTGTACATGGTGGTGAGGCATTTTCTTAATGGTAACTAATGATTAAACGCATCTTATTAATGTTACTTACTGGTCTGTTTGTGCAGCCGACCCTGCAGCACCCCATGACCATTTTTAAATGGCTTAAGGTACCAACTATCAACCACTATTGACGAGCTTTACTAGAGTAAAGGCTCACATAGTTGGCCACTGTCTGAAGAACATGACATCACATACATAGGGTCAATACTGGAATGGTTGCATCCAGAAATAATCAGCTGTTATAAAGGCCCAGTCAAAGTCTAGATATATGTCCAACTGAGAATCTGTAGTAAAACGTAAACCTGATATTCACAGATGTTCTCCATCAAATCTGACTAAGCTGAGGTTGTTTTGCCAAAATGTTTCAGCAGTCTTTAGATGTATAAAACTTTGCATCTTTATCACTTGCGGGCCACGTGTTTTGGCCTACCCCATAAAATACAAATGAAATACATAAAAGTTTGTCGTTTTAAGGTGACAAAATTCGATTTGAACAGATTCCAAGCCGGAGTTTTCCGTTACTCCCACTCACTCCGTTTCCATTACTCCTGCCGCTGTGTTGACTGAAGCTGTTAAAATGAGAGGCGTCTTTTTGACATCCATCTGGAACTGCTTGGTCCAACACGCAGCCAATTGTGACCTGCATTAACCTGCAGTAGCCGGAGCCTGAGACAAGTTCCCAGTAAGAGGTCCTCGTTTGGGTTAGTCTTAACGCAATACTCACACATCACATGCATTTAGACAGATTCTGTTCTTTGTTCTCTGTGTATTTAACATGTCTGTGCTAGTGCTTGAAAATATGGGGAAGGAAATTGACACTCACTCGCACTGTTGTTCATTTTAATATTATTCATGGAGCATGTGGGCCTGGGTCCAGATGTGGTAAGCTTTCCCTGCGTCCATTGCAGTCGAGATGAACTTCCATAGTTATTCTTTTAGGCAGTTATGCTACATTTACTCTAGCTGCAGATTGCTCGCGCTCTCTCCGTCCAGAAAAAACATGTTTAGGCAGTAATGTCAGACATAGTGGTGATTTTTGATTCCCTTTAGCCATTGACCCATTGGCTGTATTAATTTTACATAATGCCTTTGTAGTTGGTCTTAAATTTTCAATATCCAGCCATCCATCTATGGTCTATATCCACCCACGCTAGTGCCTATCTCCTAATTTTCAATATATATGTTTTAAACGGAAACATGGCTCTTTTATGCTGGTGCTCTTGCTGTATCTGTCCTACTGAGCTACACCAAGCATGTGGAAATTTATAAATTTGACTCAAACCCATAAACCCATTAGGGCATGTAAAGAAATTTAGTCTAATTATACATAAATAGAAAATGACTTTGGAGAATTTGGTCCGTTCTGTTGGTCTAAATGGACCTTGTTATGGCTTTACGTAAGCAGCCCAGACCAGTTCTTGATCCGTAACTTCAATGATGCTATCGAACGCCTAGGCTGCCCAGGTTTCAGCTGGTCTGCATGAAACTGGACCAGTGCAGGAAGGTAAACATCCCGAAAGGAAGGTAACAAAGGTAAGGAAGGGTATTCAAAGGTGATAGGTTTTCTCCTGATCAGCAAAAAGCAGAAATTCCTAACTTTTTAAAATATATTTATATGCTGCCTTTTTGGTTTGTGCCAGTGGCCTTTTCTCCATTTTCCGACAGTAGGTATACAGGAAAGGGGACGGAGAGAAGGGGGGGAAGACATGCTTCAAAGGTATTGAAGTCCGGAGTCAAATCAGGGACAACGGGGACTGTAGGACTACGGACTCTGTATACCCGGCGCCCGCTCTACCCACTACGCCATGCCACACCCCTGAAATTTCTTACTTTACAATACTCTAAAGTTCGAAAGAGAAATGTTTGAATGTTAATTCCATTAACTTTAAAAAGTGAGTGGAACTTTAAAAATGTGCTGTTCGCTGTGAATTTGAGGCATTTCCACAGATCAGGGATTAAACATAAAACCATGATGTATGGTCTGAGAACATCAGATTCTAAAGAGGAATACATAGGCAGGCCTACGAATAGCTGGATTTGTAAACACTTGGATGGACTGATGTACAGAGTGATAAACAGATTGAAAGGAAAGATGATTGGCTGATGTATTGACTGACAGATGGACAGGCAGACGGTTGGATTGATGGACTGATTGGCAAATGGGAGGATTTATGGATAGAGTGACTAACAGATGACTTACTGACAGGAATACTTTCTTGAATTCCTTGAAACCCCTTCTTCCCCCCAACCTTATTTCAATCTTCCACAGTTAACTCCTTACTCAAACGTTTTGGCTAAAATGGCCTAACTACCACCACACTATGACCAGCAGTGTCCCAGTGTCCGATACTCCATAACCAACACCCTCTGTCTTCATGCTCTGCAGCCAGACATGCACATATCCCACATAAACGGACATGACATCTGTACAGCGCTCGGTCCCGAGCCATTACAAACAACATTATGTCACGGCTAACTGGGTGCTATCTGATTCTGAGTAATGGGGTTTTTTTTTTTTAAATCCCCCTCCCACGTATTATGCTAATGCTGTTTTTGTAGTCCCAGTTGGGACGGATGCAGTAGACATGCCAAGGAGCTGAGACAGGGAGAAAAGCAAGTGGGCGAAGTTGGTGTTCGATGGGGTTTCAGTTAGATATTAGCTGAGAGGTTCTACTGAAAATGCATGATCTCAAACTCTAGATCCCCTTCCGCTGAAGAAAGGGAGTTTGTTGGAATACATTATCAGAACATGGTGCAAAGGCAAACATTTTTTCTCATGGCTTTATTCCAGGTTTTAGATAGTCTAGCCCATCATGGTGAAATTAGGTTCTGTATTTTTCTAATGCAACTTTGGAACTTTTCAGGTGGTTAAAAAAAAAAACAAAAGACAAGGGCACAACTGATGAGATTTTTGACAATGGAGTCTATTTAAGTAAGTGTGAGTAATATCAATAACATGATTTTATTAATTGTACAGATATAATTTAGAAAAAGTAGAAAGTGTGATATGGAGTAAAAAAAATTGTGTGTATATATGTATTACATGGGACATATTTGGATGGGTAAGATTTAATAAACTTTGTCGTCCTACTACGTTTTGAACTGGATTTTCTATGTTTATGTTTGATTATAATTATTTTGCTTTTTGTTTTCTTCTTAATTATTTTATCTCTTCTCTGACATTTTACTTGTTGGAAATAAAGATTTTACTTCATTTCGTAACATCTACTTTGGAAAGAAGATGGAATACTAAAATAGTTGTAATATTTAATTATGTGTGTAATTGACTTATATTTAAAGTGATACAAATTGTCTCACTTTGACCTCTGTTTGCCAAAAGAACAGGAAGACCTCGACGGGGATTGTCTGGAGAACTGGGATTTGGCCAAAATGCAGAATTTTGTGGTAGATTGAAATAAATAAGTGCGTCACTGATGAGCTGAAAAGCCATTCAGCAAGGAAGAAGTGAGTGTTCCAGAAGCAACATAAAAAGCCTGACTGAAGTTCTGAAGATTTAAATCGTCTTATAAAACAAAAATTGAACTTTTTAGGAGAAAAGTGGGATTTCTGCATGCCATCCCAGCTCTGTAGTCCTAGGATACTCATCGTGTGGTTTGAGTGTTTTTGGAACATATTCTGCTTGCAGAGCTTTCATTCCATGGTGTTTTTTCTTGTAGTGTCTCTGGAGTTTGTCTTCTTCTGTTTCCCAAACATATTCTGTGACATTGTTTTGTATACTAGCACACTTGTGTAAGACGGGAGTCCCCTGTTTGGCTCTGTGTGAGTCAGATGTTTGAGGTTTGACAAAAGCAAGCGTTGACAGGGAGCTTAGGACTAATTAGAGACGTCTTCCAAAAGCTGCATGTCTGCTGCTCTTCTCTATCCACACACCTGAGGAGGTTAGAGGGGCTGGACGATGGGGGTGACGTGGGGAAGGTGCTGATCTGTCATTCATCAGAGATCACATGCTGACTCAGACAAACAGCCGCTCAACAGTAGCTTAGCCAGGGGTTTCCCACTTTACATTAACTAGACATAGGCTGCCATCCACAATAAAAATACTTTATGAAAAACAAACTTAAATGTTTTGAACAAAACCCAAATCCTTCTTCCTGCAAGGGAACAGTGGTACCGACTGAGCGCCGCCGTGCAGCTCTGCTTACTTTCCCATTTTCTGGAAATGTTAACAAGACATTGATCTCAATCTTGGATTTCTACAATGTTCTTCATTACCAGCAGGAGGTAGTACTGCTGGCTGGCTAATGGATATCCACCATTCCCTTTTACGTGAATATTTACAGGTTCAGGTCAAAAATCAACTTTTAGGCAATAAACTCCTCCCACCCCAGAAACATGCTAGCTTTAATTTAGCTTTAGGTTTCTGAAATAGTTGGCATCATAGTTATAGGACCGTATATGGCATGATGCAGTCAGCTAATCTACGATATACATAGCTCTTGATAAAACAAGAATGTTGCTATTAGTTTAGCCTGGCATGCTGTAAAAAATAGCTAGCCTGGCAGAGTTTAATAATACAATGAATACTTTTTTATTACTAGGCAATTTTTGTACAACAGGTGAATAGGTTTTGTAGGTGTTTGAAAGTTGTTTTTTCATCAAATTTACATTCATTATGCTAAGCTAATGGGGTTACCATTGCTGTTAAAATAAGGAAAATAAAGAATCATGATTAAGAGCCTGATTTCATTTATGTTAAACAACTTCTGGGGCATCACTTTGCACATGGTCGCTGCTGCCCTCAAATATGCAACACCAGCCTCAGCCCTGGCAGAGATCCTTTGAGTTTCTGCTTGAAATGTTGCAACAACTGACTTATACATACAGATATCTCTGCAATAGGCCATTGTTTCACTTGTGGTTGTAATTGGGTGATATATTTTACATGTTAATTGGTAGAATTTGTATTTATTCTACTTCCATTCCTATAGTATCACATGCTTCTCTTTCCTCAGACAAGTTTGTTTTTTTTCCCTTTTAGCTTCTATTTCTGCCCCTTTTTGTCTTCCCACCCACAGAAACCCAGACTGCTGGAACAGCTTGCAACACGACAGCCAAAGTTTCAGTCAACTGACTTCCTGCAAAGACAGTAATCTTGTTTGTGTTGCCAATTTGAGGACTAACAACATGATTCTAGTGTTTAGCTAAAGGTCCTTTATCAGCCCTCAGCCAACCTCAACATTCCCGCAGAGTCTTAACGATGACATCATAAAGAAGCGGTGAGTGCTGGCCGCTGATAATCCCTGAGGTCATCCGCAGACACCAACGACAGAAGATCCCGACATTGGCTAGCACATCACAGTATGCACCATCATATATTTATAAGTTATCTGCTTTTGTGAAGAATTCTAGCTAGGCAAACATATAGGTATAAATCAAAGTTATTAAGTTCTTATCTGAAGATTTTTATCTGAGGAGATAACCCAAGGTGACGACGAGCAGAACCTTTTCTCAACCTTCTAAGAGGAAAAAACTCAGAATATGCTAAATTTATTTCATCCTGATACAAAGATTTTTATTGAGTGTCTGACATCTGCTTTCTACATACGGATCAGACTGCGACGTTTTTTTCTCCTGTAACATTCTAGCTTGCTTTTTTACTGATACAGGATAATGTTGCAGCTGAATTCAGTGTCTCGCAAAAGTTCTCACACGCCTTTAGCTTTTTCACACTTAACTACAACAATGTGATAGCGCAGCACAGAGTAGTGCATAACTCATTAATGTGGTATGCACTGGTTTCCGCTCCCCTTTACACGGAACCTTTTAAGAAAATCAACTGCAATGTATTGATCTCAGAAGTGACCTGATTAGTAAATCAAGGCATGTATGTAATTGGATCTTCATTTGAACCTGTTCTGTAAAGGCATCAGAGCGGTGTTTTTCAAAGTGGGTGCCACCAGAGGGCGCCTCAAAAAGTTGGAGGAAAGATGAGAACAACAAAATAAATACATTTTTAAATACACATTTTAAACTTTTCTATTTTATCATAAAATATAACCTGTTTTTTAAATCACTATTATTAAATATACGTTTATGATGTTCATCTTTTTGATTGCAAAATTTATCAAGCTGCTTTGCTCCTCCGGCTAACATAGTGACCACTGGATGGAGACGTTTTTGTAAAAACCTAGACAGAAGGAACCTTAAGAACTCACGGCCAACTAAAATCAGAAGGTATGAGGCAATATTTATGTTAGATGAGTGTAACAATTACTAAGCAGTGAATAAAAGTGAGAAAAAAACAAAAACATCCTAAATGTTGATGACCAGTAGCTAATGCTGTTTGGGAACGACAGGGAAAGGTTTGGGAACCTCTGCGTCAGAGAAACAAACAGCATCGTGAAGAGTCCACAGAAAGTTCCTGAGATGTTTAATATAAAGTCTGCTTATAAAACAATATATTCCAAGCTTCTCACTGAACTCTGGACAGTTAATCATCTGCAATGTCAGTCATGTACTCCACAAATCCGGCCTTTAGAGATCAGAAATCATGTAGGGTACACAGTACGTACGAATGCATGGGAACAAGTTCTTCTGCTCAGAACAAACTGAACTTTTTGGCCTCCATTGCAAACCGCTTTGTGTGTGTGGAGGAAAACAAACATCGATTCCCACCATCCTTCTGAACATACCAGCCCCTCTGTGGAACATGCAAAACCAGGCATGGACACCCAATCTGAATTAGCAAGACATACTTTGCAAAGAATGTGCAAAAAATGTCAGTCTCTAGAGGTGAAAAGCTGGCTGAGAAATATTCCAAACAGCTTGGAGATGTGACATGCAGAAAAGTGTCATTCTACAAAGCCATGACCTCGGGCTGCTGGATGCGAATGCAGTACAAAAATTTATATAATTTCCATTCGATGTCAGATTTACGCACTATTTTTGTGGTATCCTGTCACATACATTAATGTATACTGTTAAAACAGGATAAAATGTGGGGAAAAAGAATATAAAAACTGTTTTGAACTCAATTTAATGTGCTAATGTGTGTGTCTGAAAGCGTGTGTGTGTGTGTGTGTGTGTGAAGAGTGAGCACACCACATTATCCTACTTTCATGTCATCTTTCCTTCAGAGCTTTTTTAGCTACTTAATCCCAAGTTAGAGAAACTGTTGGGCATGATGTGAGTTTTGCTAGCTTAAATGTTGACTAAGGTAAGAAGCTGAAAGACTTTCTGAAGCGGCTGAGCTAATGTCTCTCTGGAGGCCTCTGTTTCCCTAGAACATGACGAAGAAGCACAACAGTTGTTGCTCAAGCCTGGGCAGAGGTTGTAAAGCACAGAGATAGAGAGCACATGGTGTTAATGCTCTGGTTTTTATCATTTACTGCTTCTAATTATCTGCTTGTTCCCGTAAAAGACGTGCTGAAGGCGCTTCTCCCGTTGCCCGGCCGCAGCGTGGTGCTTTACCGCCCCCATGAGGTGCAACGTGGTACTGCGTGTGGAGAGGAAAGGAGGCGCATCTGTTTTGTCTCTTCCGTTTTACCGTGCGGATCCTGCTGTGTTAAATTAGGAGGCCATGTGCCGCTGCGTAACCTCATTTCCTGTGACTGCAAATCAGATTTAAGGTGGAAACAATCAAAGTAATTGCTTCATTTTGAGAGAATTTTGAAATTACCACCAACTGATAAAGGTGACATAGGAAATTTGCATATATTAGACCTCACAGCTTGATGATTGTGTTTTTCCTGCCTTAACAGTACTGTTTGTGGTTACTGTCACTATTTTTTTTTTTTGTGGTCTTCATAACATATACACAGCTTTGAAGGTTTTTATTCCACTGTTCCCCGGATTGAGCCACATGCAGATTCCCAACATTGCTAATTTTGGGGGACAAGTGCTTAAGTATGAAAAAAAGGCACTTTGTGTGAGATTTATTACACACACTCTACATTGTAAAAAATTAAAATAAAAGATTTCAGAAGGGCAATATTTTTTTGTCCAGAGGAAAAAGGGTGCGTCCCCCAGTGCCACATGGTGTCTATTTCTCCGCCCAGCATCCGCATGCCTTCAAAAGATATGTAGTCCCACAGCATGACGCAGCCACCACCGTGTTTTAACATTTATTAGCTGAATTACAGTCATACTCAAATTTGAATGTTTTGTTTGTCGGATTAAAAGTACTTTTTGAAAATAACTTTTTGTAAAACCTTCATTTCTGTCTTGCAAATGTTTTATTATTATTACTGGTTTGATGTAATGTTCTAATCTTAAATGTAAATGTTTGACTAACTGTAAGCAGAAAACTGTCATTGAAACCTTTAGTTTACTTTATTTCTACATCACCTTTCTAAGTGTTAAAAAGTGCTTTACATAAAAACTCAATTAGAACAGCATCAGAAACGATACAAGAACCTAAAAACATAAGCCAAATAATGTGTTTTCCCAAAATAAATGAATTTGTCAGTAATGTTCTAATTTATTAAATGGGTCTACTGACCCTATTAAAATGTATAGTTTTTGGTCCATCACATGTACAAATCCTAATAAAACCCACAGAAGATTAAGATTACAATGTGACAAAATGTTGAAAGTGTATTAATGTTTTCGCAAGGCACCGGCGCTGACGTTGAGATTTATTTTTGATGCGGAGAGGGAAGGCATTCGTGTGCGATCTCTGGGATGGAAAAGGCATTATCGGAGCTGGCCGCGCTGCAGCGAGCCAGCTGGACGCCCCAACAGATCACAGACTCTCGGCCCATGACGCTCGTTTCATACATCAGCTCCCCGCCTCGCTCGTCCACCGCACAGGAGACAGACAAATGGAAGGGGGGAGAAAAGAACTTATTGGTGGCTGGGGGAAATATTTTATATTAGCTATCATCTACATACCGATGGATATGTGGATATTCTTTTCTCTTTCTGTTCCTAAAATATTCGATTCCCAGAAAAATGAACCCAAAGGGTCGGAAGCTGCTTTTTCAATACTTTCAAAAAAAATACAATAAATAAATAAATCAACAAACAAAAAAAGGAGTTGATAGGGTTTTTCATCAACACCACACTAGATGTTACTGCACACTTGAAGTTAGGATTTAAGTCAAAATATGTGAATATTTGGTCAAAGGAAAAAGAGACAAGATTTTGTCAATACTGTTTGGAAAGATTTTGTTTTGATTTTCACAAACACAACAAACGTTTCTAAAAAAAAAACAAAAAAAACCCCAACAGGTTATGAAGAATTAGTCCGGACGTTGTTTTTATGCTTGTCTTATTGCATGGAGGTCTGATCCTGCCAAAATTGGTAGTAAATGTATAAATTAATTTAAAAATGGTTTTGATAAAGCAATTAATGTACCAAATATTGCATCCAAAAATAGATTTCCAACCTATCTGCTTATACAGTGGCATATAAATGCATCTTTAAATTTTTTCAAGGTATAAATTTAACCACAATTAATTATTCCCAAGTGAGATGTAGTCAAATTGTGTTGCTATACTTTGCTAGGCTATGTTCACACCAGCTGGTGAACGCGACCTGAATCGGACTTTTTCATCACAGTCTGAACGGCCCTACCGCAGTCTTTTCACCCAAAGCAAAAATCCTACCTGTGACACTTTGACTGGATTTGCATCTGATTGTTTTCAAATCCTTTGTCGCCAGAACGATCGTGTCGCATTTCTTCCGACTTTTTCGTCATTGACATGAGACGTGCGTCATAATTCTGCACCAGAAGAAGCCAGACGTGGTAAATCCACATGTAAGCAATGGCTGAAACTTATAATTTACTTATGAAAGAAGACTGTGTCACTGAAAATCATCACAATCCCACCACTTTTGGGTCCGACTACGCATCCAATCAGACTTCTGTACAGAAGTTGCATTCAATGCTCCACAAAAGGGCGTGGCAGTCAGTTGTGCTTTCTTTTTATTGGCTTTCTTTGTTGGGTTATGATAATGTGACATTACTGCCAGATCCCATTGCTGATCTAAGTTTTAAAGTTGATCTATATACGACGGTATCCATTATTATTACTATAGCAAATGTGTAACCTCTTTTCTGGAGATCGGGTCGTTTTGTTCAACATCCACCATCTTTGAGCCAAAACATCTACCATCAGATATTAGTCCACCATTATCATCCAAAATACTGCATTTTCTTACTATAAATGTTTTTGATGTCGAAACACAAAATGACCTCTTTCAATGCATCCCTCATTCCTAATATCGTACTTCACATCGTGCTCCCAGCAGGGTGGGGGTTTTGGACGTACATGGCGGCCAACAATATGAAGGTCAGCAGGGATCTGGATAAAGCCAAGAGCTTCGTATTAAGACTCAATCAGCTTCTAAGACTGAGTCCACTGAGAATCAGCAACCAAAAGGTTTAAACCCCAAGCTGCCCAGCTCAGAGTTTCCAGCACTGAGCTGTCAGCACAAAGTTTTCTACAATCACATGAGGCATTCATTAAAATGTTACATGGTTGCCCAAATGTCTGAAGCGGTTAAATAACTAGAGGCGGTGCGTAATTTTTGAAAAACCAAAACAGAAAAACAACACAAACCCAGACTGGTTTTTAACCGTGTTTTGTGCAAAAAATAAATAAATAAATAAATAAATAAATAGCAAAATGCTACAACTTCGCAAACTTGATTGCATTCCAGTACACCATTACCACAATTTGCTTTGTAAATCAGACATTGAGAAGTAACAAATAATAAGTAGTTACTTGTTACTCCTCAATATCTGATTGAGAAGTAACAATCAGACATTAATTATGGTAAAGGTGATCTGAATGCAATCATGTTTGGGAAGTTACAGCCTTTTGCTTCATTTTTTTTTTTTTTTTTTTCATTTGTTAGATATAAAGTAGCTTTTGAGAATAACATCCCTTAGCCAGGTTTTAACTGTTATGCTTTGACTTGATGAAGAATGTCAAAGATACTTTATTGCAAAATGTATTGCGAGTTTTAGATGAAAATCTCTTTTAGGCAAAAAATCCTAAATGCTTCACACCTTATTGCTATGGTAACAATTAAAAGAAAAAAAAAAATCATGCAGCTGACAAAAAAGACTGTTGAAATGTAATGTTTATTTTAAATGACCATATCCAGTGGTGAAAACTTTATTCAACGTTGATGGAATCAGTGTTGATAAGACATTCAAACAAAAAAGATTAAGTCTGTCACGTCTAATCAGCCGATGTTGTTTTTCACCCTGAAAGTTGGGGAAAGAAAGAGAAATTGTATAAGTTTTGAATCTAATGAAGAAGCCGTCCACCTGGAACAGCATTTGATTTATTTCAGAAGGTTCAAAGTGCCGGGATTTGCTCAAATCATGTCCTAGTTCTGTTTAACTTGAACTTTGCAGCTTGGCTGGATGATCACAGGTCCTGAGCTCTGCTTGCTTTTGATTTGGCAAAAAGTGCCAAA
Organism: Alfaro cultratus; assembly: GCA_903066825.1. Taxonomy (NCBI): domain Eukaryota; kingdom Metazoa; phylum Chordata; class Actinopteri; order Cyprinodontiformes; family Poeciliidae; genus Alfaro; species Alfaro cultratus. The sequence continues at coordinate 13,765 of CAEFZX010002475.1, read as the reverse complement.
AGAAACATGATTACGCATGTATGATTCTGACAGTCTGGTGTAAGATCCAGCGTCTCGTTCAGAGGTTGAGGAGACGAGTGCTCCCTCTGCACTACTGTGATTCTAACAGTTTATATCTGACAAATAATTATGACAGATGAGTTTGCTCTTGACTTTCTTACCTCTGACGTTGAAAAAATGCAAATAAAATGCAATTTCAGTGTTTCTATTAATAAAGAAACAACTGAAATCACACGTGATTAAGTTTGTTCACACGATTAGTCATTAAAAAAAACATGTCACTTCATGATCCTACAGCTACTTCCTGTTGTCTTCTTGTGTGACTCTTATGATGCAAAAAAAGTGGCTCCATCGAGGTTTGCGAAAAAAGCTAATATCAGCCAAAAGAACCACCTCACTAAAGCGGCAAAACTTTTTTTAATCAAAAAACTACATTTTTCTAAATTGCCGTGTTTCCATAAAGCAAATTTGTGTTCAAAATGTCAAATTGCACAAATCACACGGTCAATGAAGACTCAGCTAGTGAAGACAGACTTTACAGCAACTGAGCTGCATATGGAGGACTGATCCTGCCAAAATTGGTAATGAATATAGAAATAAATAAATAGCTTGATTAAATAATCAAAATTGCATCCAAGAAACATAAAGTTTCCCAACTTGTTTACTGAACGCAGGTAAACATAAATTAATACTTATTGCAGAATTCAATGAACATTATCAACATTGTTTACATGTCTTGTTTCCTTAACTATTTTTATCAATGTAAAAATGTATCAATAAAATAATGAGACTGGAAATTAAATGTGGATGTTGGGAAGGTGTTTTGAAACCCAAAAACACTCTGATTTCTTCCACTCCAAAGTGAAGTAAAAATTCATTTCATAGTAAACGTTCTTGCTTTTAACAAACAATGAAACATTGCTTTCCTGCCAAAACTATTTGGCCACCATCAGTCTTTAAAATGTTCCACTCTGTAGATCTAAATGGTGATAAATATTCTCAGAGAATAATTATCTCATTTGAGAAATGATGTTAAAGCGTTTGTGTCTATTCGTGTGTGTGTCTCTTTTTTTTCTTGACAAATGAAGGCTGGCATAGGGAATAGGTTTTCTGCTCATTAATTAAACAAAATTACAGTTAAACCAAAATGTTATCAGCAAACTCACACACTCATTTGGGTTGAAATTTAAGCTCCTCTCTCTGCGTTCTGGCTTTCTCTGCCCCTCTCACACTTCATATAAACGCTTTATGGATCCTTTCATTTTGCGAGTAAAAACCCGTACAAACACCAAAATACCTTCAAGCTCCAAGCAATTATTTAGAAATGAGGGCCCGCCTGTGATTGTTCATGGAGAGTTTGCAACGAAAACCACAATCTGCGTGAAAGCGAGAGGCGAGAGCTAAAGAGCTAAAGAGCTTTGGCCCGGTATTCAGGCAGATTGGATCAGAGGGATTTAAACATTTAAACGGATGCACTTCATCCAACGTCTGCTTTACGCTCTGGCACTTAAAATATTTCACATGCGTAAGTTGATCAAGTGCACTACTGCTCTTCAGTCCAGCGCTGTATTAATATCAGACGACGATTTCAGGGTACTGGAGTCTTCTTTTTTCAAATTAGAGACAGTTCAGAAGAGCGAACCCATGGCTGATGGAAGAAGGGAGGCATGGGGGATAAGATGCAGAGGATCTGGCTCATAAATGGCCCACCAGAGCCCCATTAAAAACTCAGTGCTACAACGGAGAAAGAAGAGGAGGGCGATGATGACAAATGGATGTATGTGCTGGACGGAGTCCACCAGCCGCTTTCCTCGCCGACGAGGCCCGGATCGTGTTCCCCAAATCAAATCCCAAAGCTGGACCAATCGGTTAGAAAGCAGGGAGGCTTGACCACAAGTCTAGAAGCTAGAGTTTCTCTATCCGCTTTTATGTATTTTTATGCATACATAGAGCATTATGATGTGGCAGGATTTAGCTTAAGAACGATTTGAAAGTTGGCCGCCTCGACTCCGAGCTGTTCCACGATCTCAGCTCACTGTTCATCATCAGGGCTCAGTGATACGCAGCATCATATGCGATATTAGTCACAGATTAATGTGTTCTCAGCCCCCAAACTTCAGAAGTCTCCATCTTTAACGGCACACTCAGAAATATTTTTCGTTTTTGCAGCAGAAATTGGATTTCTCTATGTGCATTTTTGATTTTGTCTTTCCTAACTCTGTTTATTCCCAGTTTTAAAACGAGCCTTGTTGTATGTCATTAAACCAAAATATCCCTCTATCGAATAAAAAAGGTCATAGTAGTAAAACATACTTTTAGATGACCAAACCAGGTGAGAAGAAGAAATGTCAGTGAGCCCGTTTGATTTTTTACAAAGTAGCAATCTGTCAGAGGAGCCTGTTTTTAACGTTCTCGTTATAACAAGATCTTATTATAACGTTAGTTTCTTGCTATGACGAATACAAGACTTGTCTCGTTTTAGCGAGACAAGTTTAACTTGAAGAAACAAGAATGTTTCTCTGTAAAACAAGATGAGTTTTACATCTTAGAGCAAGAAAAAGAAGATTTAACGATACAACAAAATGCAAAACTTGCTAAAACGAGAAGTTTTATCTTATAGCAAGAAATGTTAACGATACAACGAGATGCACAAAGTCCAGAATGAGACTCATTTTAAATCTCGCTGTAACAACGAACTTTCATGTTAAACAAAACTAGTTTGAACTAGACTTAAAACGAGACTAGTTTTATATTTGTTATAGCAAAGAACATTAGTGTTATAATGAGGTGAACTACTTGATTAATTTTATATCTTGTCTTAATTAAAGATTTAAAAAAAAATAAAAACAGGCTCCTCTGACAGATTGCGACTTCGTAAAAAGTCAAACCCCGTTTGGTCATCTAAAAATAAGTTTTACTACTATGACCTTTTTTATTCAGTAGAGGGATATTTTTGGTTTAATGACATACAAGTCTCATTACCACTTTTCAAAGTCTTGTTTTAACGAGGATGTTTTCTCGTCTGAAGATTCTGCTCCTGACTTTATTTCCGATTTCCGGCAGTTAAACGCTCCCGTAGAAATGACCTTCTGGTTCTTCATCAGAAAAAAAAGCAACAATGACACACTGTCCACATTGTGTTGCTTAGTGCAACACCAACATGACATTTCACTCAATCTCTATTACAGGTTATAATGGGGGACGAAATCCAGCAGGGGAATTAATTCCATTCTGGGTTTGGTCCTTTGGAGGAGCCTTATTTTCTCTGTTTTTCATTTGATATTGTGGTTCTGTGCAACGTAAAATAGGAAGAACACATTGTAACAGATAGGCAATGTTCCAGTGTTTCCTCGCACCATTTGTGATGGAGATTTTCCTATCCGGTGACCAGTTTACGCAAATAAAGGAACACAGAAAAAAAAGAGCTGAAGATGTGTGGCTCAGATAGCAGACCTCAGTAATAACAGCCTGGTTGGCGTGATGTATGAGCCAATTTCAATGGCATAAACCCTCACTTCATCTGGAAACCCGATACACGCAAACACCCGCCCAGAACCCACTCAGCTATACTGCATACCTGTATTTAATATTCAGCCGTAGGTGTTCAGAAAAGCGCCGGGTAAAGCACATGTGGCATTAACAAACAAACACTCCCAGTTTGCTGGTAGACATGCCCGACTCCCCGGAGCTGCTGGAGCCAGAGCTACAACAACTGGGCTTCCTCAGTCTATTTGGCCAGTCCGCCTCAATCTGCATCAGCGGAGCAGCAGGAGCCACAGGATATTGAAAAGTGAGAAACAGCAAAAGCAGGAATTTTCCCTCCCTCTGAATGTACTGTAAACACGTCGATTCCCATTTGGCTCCATTTTGGGAGAACTTAACTTCATTCAAAACGGGACTTTGTTCCAAATTTACTTTTAGGGTTAGCATCCTTTGGGGGGGGAGAAAAGTAATACGTTGTGTTTAGGAGTTATGGGGTGCCATTTGTGAACTTGCACAGTAAAAAATTAAGAGCCATATTTTATTTTATTTCGTTTGCCGTAGAGACGTAAAAATGTTTGTTCGTTTTTCCAGTCATATTTTCACCATGTTTTTCATACATTTATAAATCCTGGAGTTCCAAACTAAATATTTCATTTAGAAACAAAATATTTAGCTTTCAAATTTCATATTTAGTTATGAATGGGACTTTAATAAACTCTGCTGGATAATAAATTACCCCAGTAATTATTGCGATATAATTATTGTTGCTTTCAGATGATTTTCAAGTAATATATTGATGTTGGCGTAATAATAAAAGTTTACTGTCTCAAAGACCAATGAACTTTACTTTTGTAAAGAAGACTTAACACTGGAACTTGGATATTTTAAACATCCAAAATAAAACCACACTAATTAAAATGGAAATAAAAACATCTATACAACCAAAACAATAAATAAAACGGATTGGAAAGACTGTAAACAAAATTCCTCTTCAAAAATCAGAATGGAAATTATTGAGCTCAATTGATTTTATCATGCAATTTAATTAACTGCTTACTGTGACACTAAATATGCAGTTCCAAAAATATTTAGATAGAAAATATTGTTCAGGTTTGTACTCCCTATGACATTACAGAGTGAAAATCTTGCCATAATTAAAGCCTCTACTGATGGCAGGACATTCTTCTACAGGATTCCCTGGAAGTGTACAAAATTCAGGAGGAAGCAGAGCCACAAACCATGTTTGACTGTCAACATGACGGCCTGGTTCTGAACAGTTTTTCACTGACGTGTTGGGAATCTTCAAGTTGTGTGTTTTGGGTAAATGTGTGATGTTCTTTCTTTGGTCAGCAGTGATTTTAATCCTTGAACTCTCCCGTCACGGCCATTTCCCCCCCCAGTCCGTTTCTTATTGTTGAATCATAAATTCTGACCTTAACCGAGGGAAGCGACACCTGCAGTGCTTTAGATGTTTTATTTCTGGGTTGCTTGGTGACCTCCAGGTTGAATCATTGATGAGCTCTTGAAGTAATTGTGTCCGATCGGGCTCTCCTGGGAGGATCACAGCAGCTGTGTGGTTTCTCCAGGTGTGGAGTGTGGCTCTCGTTTGGATTCGCTGTGATGTCTTACTAATCCTTTCCGAGCTCAGAGACGTCAGTGACTTTGTTTTCCTGCGTTTTTTGACTCTTTTAGAGTTGAGCTCTTCCCACCTAAGTTAAACAAGTTTGTTTAGCTTCTTAATTACATCTGAGGGTTAGGTAAAAATCTGATAAACATTCCAAAAATTTAGTTTAATCACATTTAATTCATGAATTAACAATGCAATTACTTTTTCCCCATGGAGTCAGAATGATAAAATTTATCCTATTAAACTTTGGCAAAATAGAAGAAATCTAAGATTTTTTTTTTCTCACAACGCTGTCTATAAATTATTACTGTGATATAATTTCCTAAAACACGTCTCCACGTCGCTGTATGAATTTTGTATGACTAGAGCTTTTCATTTTTTCCTGTTATTGTGCCCGTTGTCCAGCACAGCAGTGAACATTCTTCAAATGTGAAAACCTGGTTGGTGAATATGAGTCACTTCCCTCTGGATGAGTGTTCAGAGTTTTATCTTCTAATGACTTGTTCTAACATAAAACTGCTGGCGACTCCACTTCACGTATTGACAGTCCGGCTAAGCTTCTGTACCTCTGCTACCAAGTTAAAGGATGTTGGTCAATGTTGGCGGAAATACGGAAGCAGTAATTCAGCAAAACGAGGCAGAAGTGAATGTGAGCGCCACCTGTCCCTTCCTACGGACCTGCAAGTTCGGAAAAAATAAAAAGCAGCACAGACTTTGAGACAAAACATGAACTAGATAGAAAACAAAGAACTGCAGCTCTTATCTCTCACACACCAACCTGAGCAGAACGACACAAGCACAGAGTTAGACACACTTACACAACATGAACACAGTCCTACAACACAAACATTCACACACGTGCTCTAAAACCCAGACCGTAGTCCATGGTAACGGCGTAATGAAGAACAGGTGAATGTCATCAGGAGGTGTCTGCAACTAACAAGGAGCAAGAACGTAAACAAGTAGGTTTTAGTAATTAATAATGTCATCTAAACCACAGGCTCACCAGATGAAGTACGTCAAAGAAGTAATATACATATAGAAATATATAAGTCATTAAAAATAAATTACCTGCTTTGCAGCCACTTGCAAAACCTCGGTCTGTGCAACTCAAACCAAGAATAAATGTTTCCTGTATTCCTCTGATGTATGAGATGAAAGATCAAAGTCAGCTTTCAGATGAGCAAATTAGAAGAACAGAGAGCTAAGATCTGCTCAGGAACGATGTTGTTAAAGGATCCTAGAGGCCAACAAGGGACTAAATCAACTTCCTCTACTGATCCGTTAATGGTGACGCTGACTAATCCAACCACCGTCTTCATGTCCTTTTGCTGTCTGTCTGAGGAGGGACTGATTTACCTCAGTGAGAGGTAAAACAAACTCAACAAGTGAAAGAAATGTGTCATCTCTAAAGATGCATTCACACCAGCCCTATTTATTCCACTTTAATTCAACTCTAGTTTGTTTGTCTAGAAAATATGGTTGATTTGTTGAAGTCTGAATGTGTAATCCAACTCCATAAAAAGGAAACGCTGGTCCACCTACAATCCTTGTTTAAGTTGATGGAGACTCTGACGTGATTTGACTGCATAAATAATGGAAAGTAGAGCTAAGACCATTCCAATAGCAGGAAGCAGAATTCTGGCTAAACACAACCAAAAAAACCTGCGAGTTTAGCGTTAGCAGAAGAAAAGGATGTCATCTTTTACCAGACAAAAGAGAAATCCCACAACCGCTAAAATCTGGCCCCAGTCCAATTTTGTTTCCATTTTGTGTAGAAGAAAGTTGCGTCCAGTGGTTTTTGGTTAAATGGCGGCAAAAATAATACTTGCCTTACTTCTGAACTTTTGATGTTTGTTTTTTTTTTTTTACACCTTCTATGCCTTTTTAAGCTAGTTCCTCTCTGATGACACGTCACTGTGGCTCTTTGCCACATACAGAAGTTGTTCTTAGTCTTGGTGCTCAACCTGGACAGAGGGAAAAGTCAGCTCTTTCTTTTCAGAATAGCAAATCTCTTGGATCTCCCCAGAACACACGCTCATCTTCACATCAGGAGGATAGTCTTTAAGCATCCTAATGGCTCCACGGAGTATTACTATAATCTGCCTGTCTCAGGGATGGTGATGGGGCTTACAGTGACTTGGCTCCTTTGCTTTTCTTTGTCTTTTTCTGTCCTGATTTTTCAAATTTTGCCATTTTTCCATAAGTTATCTTGATCATCTTTTTTTAAGTCTCTTATTTTCAGCTCACCTTTCACCAAAATGTCATCAGGATACACTATGAATTTCTAATCAGGCTGAGACTTGTCAGAAGGCACAAGAATAAATGAACAAAAGTTAGAAATAGCCGATTTATTCAGGTTTAAAATTGAGATAGACATGTTTAAGATAATGCTTTTGACTGAATGTAATGGTTTAAGCTATTTTTAAAGATTTATGGCCTTTTTCTCTTCTCACAGATTCAAAATTTAACCAAATTGGGTCAAAAATAAATACCTGCCTGACTTCCAAAATTATGTAGATGAATTTGTTGACAAAATTTGTCTGAACACAGATAAAAATTAGTAGCCTCTGAGGAATTCGGAGTTCTCCACTGCAATAAAAGCTTGTCTTAGTATTAGCTTCAAAAGGACATGGAAGGATAATTTTGCAAAATGTGTTGGATTTACGGTGAGTTAAATCTTTCAGAATTTGTTGGTTGTATTTAACAGGTTGTTTGTTTGCTTCAAGGTGCAGTTTTCAAACTTAACCGTGCACCAGTTGTCAAGCTTGGTGGTGTTAGGCAGTATCATGCTTTTGTTGGTGTGTCATCACCAGAGGTGCATTGCACCAACAGAGTGTGGTTGATAGAGGACCGCCTCCAAAGTCTTCATTTTCTTCTCAAATAATCAGCTAGTCAACAGGAAACCAAATCAATTTAAACTAATCCTGCCAAGAAAAGTGGTCCAACATCCAGCAGAAATTCTGCCAGAAACCTGGTGGCGTAATTATTATGATATATTACTTATGCGACTAAGAGACATTTAACCCAATATTAAACAATGTTATGACTTTTGAAATTGTGTCAAAGAAGAAACAGCGTGTTTCAGGTGTGGCCTTACATTACACCCACAGGTGTAAATCCATTTAACTCAAGTTAATAATTCACTCAAATGACTTCTGGCTTTCTTTCAACAATAGCCTGGTGGTATAAACCAGTTTTAGACAGAGTGTCTGAAAATGATTGAGAAAGGATTGCTTCCTGAAGGCAAACTACAGTTCTGAAAATGTAACAAATGTTGCAATTTTAGTCCCCAATCGAACCGAGTCTACCAGACTATCCATGTGAGAACACCCTTAGAACGTCCCCGCTTATCCATCCATCCATCCATCCATCCATCCATTTCCTTTACACCCTTGTACCTAATGGGGTGAGGAGGTGCTGGTTCCTCTCCTGCTACGTTCCGGGCGAGAGGCGGGTTCACCCTGGACAGGTCGCCAGTCTGTCACAGGGCAACACAGAAACAAACAGGACAAACAACCATATACACACACACACACACACACACACCTAGGGAGAATTTAGAGAGACCAATTAACCTGACAGTCATGTTTTTGGACTGTGGGAGGAAGCTGGAGTACCTGGAGAAAACCCACGCATGCACAGGGAGAACATGCAAACTCCATGCAAACTCCATGCAGAAAGACCCCGGGTCGGGAATCGAACCCAGGACCTTCTTGCTGCAAGACAACAGTGCTACCGACTGTGCCACTGTGACGCCCCCGTCTCTGCTTATATCACCTTTAATTAGTTTTATCTATAGTTAGTACACAAGTGTACAAAAATGTCTTCTCTCTCATTGCTGAATAAATATCCTGGTATTGATTTTGGGTTATATTTTTCTGTCTGTTTGGTTTCCTCTATTGCCTATGACGTCACCACATTTTCTGTGCAACTACTAAACAAGGTCATGACTTCCAGTTAATCAGTTTAGTGCACAGGTGTCAAACTCCGGTATCCTGCAGTTTTTAGATGTGCCACAGGTACAAAACACTGGAATGAAATGGCTTAATTACCTCCTCCTTGTGTAGCTAAGATCTCCAGAGCCTTAATGACCTAACTATTCTCTTCAGGTGGTGCAGCAGAGGTACATCTAAAAGTTGCAGGACACCGGCCCTACAGGACTGGAGTTTAAGACCCCTGGGTTAGTGAATCCGCCATTTTTTTCTTGCAGTGATTTTATAGTCCAGGTTCAGTTATTCGAAAGTTGCAAGTAGACAAGTCAAAATGTTCAGTTCTAGGGTGTGTTACACACACATCAAAACAAGTTGCTCTAAAACGAGCCTCAGATCAGGTGTAATCAATGTGTCTGTGGAGCTTCAATAATGAGGAATTCAGATCAAAGCATTTTAGTTCTACTTTATATAGACCACAACTGAATGATTTACATGTGAAAAGGATGGATTTAAAAGATATGTTCACTTTAAGTTAAAATTGATCAGTATAGCATGTAACTAATATGACTTGACTTAATTACAAGTTTGTTTCTTTATCAGCCATTTGTCTAATCTCAACACATGCAACGGTCTATTAAAGGCCTTTCTGTCAAACTTAGAAAAGTGGTCTTCAGAAACACAATTGAACTGTAACATAGTCCATATGGATCATTAGAAATTAAAAATAGTATTTTCTAACATTATAATACTAAAATGTCAAAATTGTGAAACAGCCCTGTAGACAAATGTTATGTAGTATTGAAAGCAGAAATGTGTTTTGAGTTATAAAAGAGGCTGAGCCCTCGTCCAGTCCGACCTGCAGTGGCTGTTACTTTCACTTTTTGTTTTGTCAATGCTAATATGCCTCTGCAGAGATAAAATCTTTCCTGTCTGTCACACCTGGCTTTCAGAGGAACAAACCAAACTGAAATGTTATTTTACTAACCTAAAATGTGTCTCACTCCCACAACGTACATTTGTAGCACTTCTGATTTGTGTATCAGGTTAGGATTATGTTTATTGTAAAACTTGCAGAAACTCTTTTGCACCAAGTTGCAGATCCTACAAGAGTTTCATGATAACAGGTTTTCAGTGGGTGTGGTTTCTGGCTTGTCCAATAGGACATTTTCTTCCTGGTTTTTGTGCCTCAGTTGTTTTGTTCTGTGTGTGTTGATGGGTGTGTGTGTGATACACGGAAACAGTGGTGACTCAGGTGTTCGCTGTAGAAAAAAGCTTCCACACAGGTAAGCCTCAGCTGCTTTTAGATTTATTTTTGGATATAGTTTGTGTTAAAGTATTTTTTATACATGCTTGTACAGATGGTGTGACAACTAATGGGAAACAATTTATTTGAAGAAAAATGAAGCTTTCCCCAAAGAACTGTAACTTTTAGTTACTAAGCAGAGATCGGTGATGTTCACTCAAACTTGTCTGCCTAGTGACTGGTGACTCAGTTACTCGCACTTCACACTTCTTGCAAGAATGAAAACAGCAAGCAGACATATTCAGTGTCTGTTCAATCTGGTTTCTTCTACTTATCACTGAGGTTTTTTCACAAGTTGTTTCTTTTTGGGTTATACAAAGAGACAGAAGCTATTTTCTGAAATCCAATACAACTTACAGTCTGTGTGCTTTTTATTTTTAATAATATACTTGATGCATGACTGCATGACTGCAATAATAAAATCCTGGCAATAAAAGGTTTACTGCCAGGATCTTATTATTACAAAAAGAAGCAGTGGCTAACTGAGTTTCTTCCATTGGGTAGCTGAGTTTAGCCTTAGACAGCCTGAGGAACACCAGCAGAACTATACAAAGTGTTTTTACCCCAGACTTGATCACAGCCTCAACTCACAATATGAGATGCTACCATCAGTATACAATCCCTCAAATGCAATGGATGCAAATATTCAAGGAGGTTTGGTATTTATTGCATGTGAGCTAAGAATAGCTGTTAAACAGTTTTAGATTAACTAACTCATCTTTACACTAATTATTTCTGTCTTCCACAGCCAGTTAATCCTCTCCACTCACTGGACTTTGCAACCAGACAGAACTTACTGAGGAAATGGACTGGAGGTATATTATATTGGTTTTTTTTTTCTTTCCTAAGATTTCAAAGAATTTGAAGTACACAATATTAAAGGTCTTGATGGGTTCACTTTTTAAATTTCAGACTTGTACAACAACATCTCCATGCTGCTAAACCTGCCAGTCCAAAGAAGTTCTTGTGAAATCCAATTTATAACTTGCAATTCGGAGACGTCACTGTAGACATGGCAAGTAACCCAGGACTACAGAGATGTAGTTCCATGGACAGTTTCATTTTATTCCAACAACATAGTGAACATTCCCAATCATTCATCAGTCTACTGGACGAAAATGAACTAAGAATGATAATTATTCTACAAAAGCTGAGGAGGATTTCTGACAGAGTCAAAGAGCTACACAGTGAAAGTAAAAGAAGACGCCTGATTGGAGGAGCAGTTGGAGCTCTTGGTGTAGGACTGGGAGTGGCTGCAGTTGGAGGATTATTACTTGGAAAAGCTAAAAACACTCAGAAGCTAACTTTAGGAGTTCCAGCTATACTGGCATCCTATGTTGGATTCAAAGCTGTTTATGATTCAAACTCAGAGATGTTGGCAAAAGAGAGAGAAATGATGGAAACTGCAGATAGGTTAACTAAAGAGTTCAAAGACATCATTGAACCACAGAAGAACACTTTGGAAAAGTTGAGGAATGTGTTGGAGGAAATAAATGAGAGATCGGCTGAATTGAAGACAACAGCTGGACCTCAAGCAGATGCAACTCTCTCAGAATTTGACAGTTTTCTGGACCTTGTGCAGCAAATGGATGAATCGGCTGAACGTAACAGAGCTACACTCCTCTATACACAGTTAGTCAGTCAGTGTGAGAAAACTTATGAGGAATCCACCAGAATGAGGGATGTCCTAAGAGATTTTGAACAATGACTGGACATCGACATCAACGTTGGATCGAGAAACACCTGAAGACAGATTATTACTGTAGAGTAGACTCAGAAGAATCTGGAAACATAGAGTTCTGTGTATTATGAAATAAATTCTCCTTTTATGTTATAAGCAAAGTCAAATGATCATTTAGATGAGACATTTCTTCTGAATGGACACATTGATAGACTGAAAACTTTATTCAATTTTGTGATGCATCATTAATCTTTAAGTTAACGATAAGGTCGGGCTTCCTTGGATCCTCAATGACCTTGTTGTTCCTCTCAGATCTTTAAGCGTACCTTACAGATCTTCTTGCTGCCTCCTCATAAAACGTCTTTTAGTCAAATTGATTTTTTAAGGATTTTCTTGATTGTAGTGGTGTTTATTTAACAGTGATGTGACAGGATGAGGCATGCAGCAAAGGTCAACGAGGAGCTCAAGGTTCAGTGACATGCAACTTTTACGTGTCCCTCGTCCAACACACTTCAATTAAATAGCTGAATCACCTCCTAAGTGCAGCCATGTTATCCAGAGTCCTGCTAATCACCTCATTATTTGACTCAGGTGTGTTGAAGCAGAGACAAAATCTGAAAGTTTCAGGTCGCCGACCTGCAAGATTGGATTTTAAGACCTCCAGTCTACAGACAGAACTATGACTGCTTAGTTAAATTATTCAAATGCATCCAGAAACATCTGTTCCTGTTGGGTTAGGGTAAATTTGTTTTATTGTATACAAACTAGGGCACAGTTTTGCATTAGAGTTGATATTTTAGTAGTGAATGTTATTTTCAGTTGAAACGATAGTAAGAGCGTGTTTTGTAGTTTACACTGTGTTTTTGTGTGTGCGTTTGTACAGCTCTTACAATGAAACTCAGGGTTTACTTCCAATAAATCTCACTGTTCATCAGTAAAGCCAAAATCCTTCATTTGAGGGGGGTCTGCTACACTAACAACTACCAAAAAGACATCCGTAAGTAGTAAAAAAAAGTATTGCACTTTACTCAAGTCTTTTCAAAAACAGGGCACTGATGACATGATTTGTTTACTGAGTTTGATTCTCCTTTCTGTTTCTGTTTTTTAGATTTGTCACAACATTTATGCTCATTTGCTTTGGTGTTCAATAAAAATTAAAGGTTTGATTAAAATATTACCCAAAAGTAAGAATGCTTGCTTTTGTAACAGAATAAATACATGAAATAAGGCAAGTATAGCTTCTATTAAAATATATGAAACATTCATATTTGCCAAGTTAAGCTTAAATATGAGGCTACAGAGTATAATTAATTAAGAGCTATTTGGGATCAAAAAGAGTTGGCCCTGAACTTCTCATCATTACTTTGCAATAAGTAGAAGAGCAAAGTGGTTTACTCTGAAATATTCAATGATTTTTGAAGCATAGTTTCAGCTTAGCTAATTGTATTTCTTATTGGTGAAGAGTCAAAGGGCTTCATGTGGTAAAGTTAACAAACTGGTTTTCTATTTCTTAATTCGTTTTGTAGCGCATTAAGAAATTCGCTACAAATTTCTTTGTAGCGAATTTCAGAAGCATTTTGAAATTGCTTCTGAAATTTTGAAATTTCAGAAGCAATTTCTCCTTCTTTTCCAGCGAGTGGCTCCCACTCGCTGGAAAAATGAACGATAACGGCCAAAAATGAACCGTGGTGAACCGACCACAGGGGGAAGCGGGCAGGAATCTATAAATAAAACGG
>CAEFZX010002472.1:0-81187 GCA_903066825.1 Alfaro cultratus | reverse complement strand
TGTGCAAAGTAGTAATCACAGCAAAAGGTTGCTACTTTGAAGAAACTAGAATATAAGGCGTATTTTCAGTTGTTTTATACTTTTTTGTTTAGTACATATTTCCACATGTGTTAATTCATAGTTTGATGCCTTCAGTGTGAATCTACAATGTCAGTAGTCATGAAAATAAAGGAAACTCATTGAATGAGAAGGTGTGTCCAAACTTTTGGTTTGTACTGTAGGTTCAGTCCATTTACGATTACCACCTAGTGAAGAGGAGATTTGTTCTGTAGCGGACTTTAGCAAATAACAAGAAGACTAAGCAACCCTTTGGAAATCTCATAATCAAGGTACATTCTTTACATTCTTTAGGAAGTTCACATGGAGACAGATGTTTACCTTTGGTTAATTCTGCTAATCACTGATATTCAGTTTGCTATTTTTGATATTCTAGGAAAGCATTTAAAAGTCAATTCTGAGGAAGAATAAAAAGTGTAATGTCCTGTTTAAAAGAATATTGTATTTTCTACAGAGTTAGCTGTTAATTCAGGCTGCTACACCAGAAATCTAAACCTCAGCTGACTGGTTTGTCCAATGTCAGTTTGCAGTTTTGCAGTGTTGATTGTTTTGCACCTGACTGCTTGAGAAAAACACAAAAGATCTATTTTGATTTTATCTTTGTTTTTCAAATAGTAAAAATAGTAAACACCAGGAAGGCTACAAAATATATTTTAGATCTTGACAAGTACCTGAAGCTAAATCAGAATTGACTAAAATTGGTTTCAGGAGATCTGTCTTTGGTCACAAACCCCTTGATTGGTTTGTCAATATATTGCCAAATTCAGGGACAAATATATTTGCAACAAAAAATAGAATAATTCTATTATTAAAAACACCAAAAGTGTATAATAATAATAAGACACATTATTCTATTGAAAAATAAGCTCTGTGAATTTACAAATACATCATAAAAAAACCCAAGAAGAATAAACAAAGTTAAAGTGGAAAAGTTAAAAATTCTGGAAGTACAGTAAATTCTGGGTTGCACAAGTCAGCATCCCCCCGACCAGTGACAGCTTCCACAAAAAGTAACAGATATGGACATACCCACATTGCTTTTCCTGCATGTGAATGAAGCAGACGAATGCTAATGTCAGACCAAGTTCACCTCGCTGCCAAACAGCCAGCAAACCCCCAAACAGAAGACTGAGAGGAAAACAAACAAGTAAGAAGAGATGAAAAGGAAAGGAGAGTGTGATGTACCTTTCACAGCGCAAGCCTGTCAATCCAGGAGGACAGGTATCACAGACTGGTTGACCATCAGAGCCCAGGTGGCACTCTGGGGAGAATCTTTAAGGAAAGAGAATAAAACATTACTGCAGGGTTCTCTTATACTGCACAAAGTTTACTTTGTTCCAATCCTTTTTTCTGACAAAGAGACTCGGAAAGTAATAATATTATTTTTTCACAGTCTTTTATATAATCACAAACTTCAGAAGAATTATGGCCATTTTACATGGCACACCAGTACAAAACTGTACAAAGAACTGAGAAAATGGTCAAAGTTGACAGGAAGACATATGGAGCTACAAGGCCATTTTAGAACAAAATATATTTTAGGTCTCTAAATTCTCCTTAGGTCTGGATGATTGATTGTCCTGTTTGTCTCTGTGTTGCCCTGAGATGGACCGGCGACCTGTCCACTGTGTACCCCGCCTCTCACCCGTTGACCACTGGAGATAGGCACCAGCACCCCTCGCGACCCCACTACGGTGTAAGGTGACGGGCGGATGGATGGACCGATGGATGAATGGATAATACATTGAAGTTTGTAAAGGACTACTTTTACAACTACTTAAACATGCAAACCAAAGTCAAGATGTAAACTCACTGAGCATTGGAAGTGACTCCATAGCAGGGACAGCGCTTACAGGGCACCGGACCACCCCTTGTAGGGTCTCCGTAGAATCCAGACAGGCATTTTTCACATCTCTCTCCATCAGTGTTGTGAAGACATTGCTGTAGGGAACACACACACTGTTGGTGTTCCAACTCACCAACAGGGGGTGAGTTGGAACAATTCACAGCACAGTACTCGTGTTTTCACATGTTAGGATGAGCCAAGAAATCATTAGCACATTCCACCGGAGGGATCAAAGCGTGTTTGCAACTGGCGGAGAGTTCGGAGGGAGGAAGAGATGCACAGAACCTACCAGACACCTGCCGGTCTCTGGGTCACAGCTGCTGGCGTAGCCGTTGCAGTCGCACCTCTCACACGTGCCAAGGTAAAGACCAGAGGTGGTCCGCGCATAACCCACATCACACTCCTGTGACGAAAAGCATGGAAAAACCACCTCAGACATGTGATAACACAGTTATATGTCTTTGTGCCACTGTAGCCGGGAGACACGGTAATTATCATCAAGAGCTAATGGAAAACAAAGATTTATTTGAAACAAGCAAGGGCACATCTGCAACTCTTCCCCTCTTTCTTTTTAAATTTGTATAGCGAAGTTGCATAGTCTAAATTTATCCAAGTCAAAGGGAAAGATACTAATATGCAGTTACAGTGCAGTGCCCTGTTTGGGTTAAGATGTAGAGATAGAGGACTAATACAATAATACAATACCATCTTCCAATTCTAAAATATGATTCTTTAAAGAGACACACAAAGAAAACAGTTGCTGACAACTGTATGGAGAGAGCAAGACTTTCAGAAGGTAACAGGAAAGCTGACAGAGAAGAAAAAGATGCTCCGTTTACCTGATGGAAATCTCAAAGTTGAGGTTAGAATCTACATTACTTTAGGAATACACATTGGGACAGTTTTTTGTAATAACACTGAAAACTAAGCTAATTTCTAATATAAGTTGTTCATTCATGTTACTTGGTCTGGCCAACAACCTACAGAGAGTCCACAAGAGCATCCCGTAATCTGGCAGAAGCTGTTGTTAACATTAGCTCACTCCCAGAGGAATCGTCATTTGTTTCTGCGGCTCAAAATGGACCCAGACATACAGAGTCCAATTTAGTCTCAGACATTAAGGGAGTAACCACAGTTAGCTCATCTATTGACGATTTTAGTATGGTGAACTCCAAAGTCTTAACTCATTGACACTTTCACAAACAGACTTCACTGTAAGTGCCAGTACACCAGAATAAGTCGTGACATTTAATGATGCTGTGCCTGTAGTGCTTATTCTTACATCTGCTGCTTTATCGAAATGAGAGTCTGAATCCAGCCCAGCTTCTTTTTGAGAGTCAAAAATATAGTTCAAATGTAATATTTGCTGTAATCAATGTCATTCTTTTATGCACTCTTAATTCTGTTAGCTGAAGTTGTCTGAACATCTACCTGGCAAGAAGCTCCTCTGTATCCTACTGGGCAGGCACATTCCTCTACCTCCAGGGCTCGTTCACTACCAGTAACATGAGGAACAGCGATGTCCATCTTGATATCTGAGATGCTGCACAACATGAGAGAAATATATGAACACAAAGATGTACTTCCTATCTTTGCACTGAGATCAGTTTTCTCTGGGTTATTTGTGAATATGTGAATGAGTCTTCTATTTTTACCTGGTCTCTGCCATGCTGTCAACATAGGTGGCTCGGATCATGAACAGAGAAACATCAGCGAGCGCCATTAGCAGGTGCTCCCGAGTACATGGCTGCCCATCAGAGCGACGCCATGAAGACTGATAGCAACAGGAGGAAAGAAAATTGTGTTAGCATTTAGTTTTAACTAAAAGTTCACATTAATTACCAAAAATACACACCTCTCTGAACGTTACGGTCATGGCTTGTGGTTCTCGTGGGAGGGGCTTCGTCTGAGAGTAGTGCTCCAGGAAGATGTCGTTTCCCTGGAGGACCACGTCTGGCTGTCCGTCAACCACCAATGAGCGCTGATAAGGTTCAAAGGTCACGGTGTAGCTGAGCTCCCCGCCATAAGCCGTCACCTGGTGGCAGAACAGAGAGGAAAGTTAACTAACCTAAATGGTGGAAAGGCATTTCACCCTGTGGTTTAGCATGGATAGTCACAAGGCACCCACAATGATTTGACAGTGAATTGACTTTTCAAAGATGTCCAACCTTTTTACATACTAGGTAATGGCTGAGCAGGAGACAGAGAGAGAAAAATACAAACACTGACAAACAGTTGGGGGTGAGTGATGGACTTAAACTTCATCACAATATTTTGCGATACTTTTGTGATAACATTAAAAGTGATGGCACAAAGTAACAGTTTGTGCCATCACAAATGATGCTTTTGAAAAACATTCCCATTTGTACTTTGGGTCACCAGTTATATGATGAAGTATGATTTGTATCACTAAACTGCACACAGTAACTCTATTTTCAAATTCAAAGAAAATAAAAGTTGAAAGCAACAAAAGTATAATTTATTGATGCTTTTCTTGAACAAAGTTAAAAAATAAAAACTATCAATCTTGATGATATGAACAGTTTTGTGGGTTTTCAAACATCATTAATTGGAATTGTGTAGCAATAAATCTAAATTCTTATCTGCAATTCTTCCCCTCTTTCTTTATAAACTTGTATAGAGAAGTTGCATAGTCTAAATCTATCCAAATGATAAACGATACGATAAATGCCCATCCCTACTAACAGTTACCAAGATTTATTTAGTCTATCTTCATCCCAAGCTCGACCTCTAGAGAAGCTTATTTCTCTTACCTTATCTCCTCTAAAGCTCTCAGGCAAGACCCAGAAGAAGACATCACTGGAGCCGCTTGAGTAGGGGCGATAGACGACAGAGGAGCCCCTCTGGAGGATGCCATCAGAAATTGTTTTGGTGTTGGCGCTGTTTGAGAGGGTGAAAAGCTGCCCATTCACTCCTCCTCGCACCTGAGAAACAGAAACAGAACAGATCTTCATTTCCATTTGACTACATTTCCAGGTGACTAGTTAACGACTTGGTGCAATACCTACTACCTAGCAAGCAAAAGTATATAAGGAGCTAATTACTGGTAATGTGGACCAGTAACTAGCTGCAGCAGCAGCAAAGTGCCTGTCAATTTGCTGCTGCTGAACAGATTTTTTTTCATTGTGGAACAATAAAGCATATTTATATTATATTTCTATTTTTTGACCCGACAATGTAAAACATTATGACACTCATGCCCATGACAAAAGTAGGTAAACATCCAAGTAGACACGATTAAAAAAGAGGAATGATCAAACATATTATTAATATTTCGCCCTCCTTTACCCTGCAACTCACCTGATCTCTGCTCCAGGAGGAGCTGGCACACTGTGAGGACACCCCACTGCAGAAACAGCGCAAACAGCCTTCAGGGTTGGCCTCTGATAGGTGGAAGAATCCAGCCTTACACTCATCGCAAAGATCGCCTGCCACGTTGTTCTGCAACGCACACACAAAAACAAAACAAGGACTTGCACATATGGAATCCATCTGCATGGCATGCTTGTCGTTCCCTTTAAGATAAACTGCCATACCTTGCAGCTGCATGGCCTGCTGCTGGAGCTGATAGTTCCTCTGTTATCACAAGTGGAGGTTGCTGCAGAGAGAGCACATTAGAAAGATGATGTGGGGACTGAAATGCACCTGGTAGGGCTCCAGCTACGCTGCATACCTGAGCAATGACTAAATACGACTGTAGCACAATCCTGGCAACCATTACACAGAGTCAGGAGCTTCCTCACTGTCACACTACTGAAGCAACTCCCTGAGCAGCTTCTGTTCATTCACTTGTCTATCACTTGGATATTAAAATTAGACTCACAAATTTGAACACATCTTCCATTAGGCAGGAGGGGGTTACCCTGGTAACCAGGAGCACACCTGAAATAAAAAAAAATCAAAAGAGATAAGCCATAAAGTTTAGCAAAGCAATTACCTAAAATTGCTTTCTTAATGATCTGTCTTTAAACTTCAAAGTCTCAAAGGGGCAGTAGTATGTGATTTTCAGGCACATAGGGCAATTTTATAGCACAATCAAGCTACATTCAGCAGTTATAAAAAAAAAAAATACATACCAAATATGATTTAAAAGAAATTTTACTTGGATATTAATCGCCTTGAAATTGGGTCTCTGTCTCTTTAAAAGCTCCAGCACTTTCTGAAGCTTCACCTTCAGGAAGTCATTACAACAGAGTTTCTCTATTAGCCCTTTAACAACATTACATACAATTAGCTTGTATAATGAGCTAAGCAGGTGTGCAGTTCCATTAGGTGTTTGCTAATTGGTGCTGGCTAGTGTGAAGGAACTGAGTGAGGTAATCACAAGAAAGGGGTGCTCTGTGAAGTTTGGAAACTGCAGCTCCATGGAGGTCCAACCAGGCGTTTTGCACAACTGAATGGTTGCTACGGGAGATTAAAGGATCTCTCAAACATGCATGAAAGAATCAAGGCAAGACAGGTATGTTTTTGATGAGGGACTTATTTTTAAGCTGATCCAACATAATACTGACCCTTTAAAGAAGTTCCTTATTCTTTGAATTGGTCTCAGCTGTACAGTAGAATTAATGACATTAGTTTCCTCACTTTTCGCAGCGTCTTCCTGTGTATCCTGGCCTGCAAGCATCACACGTGGGCTGCTGGTCAACGTTCAGGAAGCAGGTGTCGGAAAACCTATGCAGACCATTGAGAGGGTAATAAATGAAGAATTAGCAGAAGAGAGACAATGTAATGAGCTTAGCATCCTGTGGATTTTAACAATGAAGTGGAAACAGCTTGTTGTTTAACTCAGTAAAGGCCTGAATATACTCTCAATGCATCTGTGGTCCCTTTAGTTGTAGACTCGCTGTGTTTTTGTGAATATGTGTTGCGTTATCGGAGGTGTAGGCTTACCGCCGTGATGTCTCAGTGTATGGACAGGGGCAGGGTTTGCAGTCGTCAGGACGACCTCGGGTTGGATCGCCAAAGTAGCCAGGGCGACACTTATCACACTGGGGGCCCTCTGTGTTGTGTTGGCAGCTCTGTAATGGAGGAAGACATGCAATTCATTCTCTTCTACCGCCCTTAAAGTATCCTAAAATGAGCATTATGACATAAACTCTATTTCTAAAAGTATTCACTCCATTGTTAAAGGAATGCTTTTCGCAAGGTTTATGGTTGTTTATTGTAATTTTTCTCCATTTTTAAAGAGGCACACGTTTGAGGTCAGACACTGATGTTGGATGAGAATCTCTGGCTCATGTTTTCTACTTTTAAATCCTCTTCAAGTTGTTTTATCTGGTTGTGTTCAGAACAGTCAAGTTCTTCCATGTGCTGTTGTTCTAAGTAACCTTCACTTTGTTAAAATAACCCAAGGAGTTGTCTGAGGTATTTAGCAAAGCAGAAATTTCCTGCACAGATGACATCTTTACAGGTTACTATGCTAAATTTTAATGAACTCCTGAGAGCTACCCAATCTTTCACAAATCTCTATAGAAGAAATCTGTATGGCTAGAATGTGCTTTGCTCCAACTAGTGGGGATGAAAGCAATTAAAACACCTGAATTCAATTCATTAAATGGGTGAGTAAACATTTGAAAATGTATTGTATTTGGAAAAACTATTTCTTTCTGGCTGTCATTTCCAAAAGATTAAGAATAAGTGAGCTTTTTTCATTAAGTCTTCAGTGTATGAGTTTGGACTCAATTTAGAGTAAATCTTTGATTAATTTAAGACAAACCAATGTGCACAGCCTGTGTGTGTGCTTTAAGAGGATGGAATTAAGCAAAATAAAACATTTTCACTTTCATGTTTCAAAGTAAAGACAACCTTACAGAAATAACTCTTACCAGACAGTATCCACTGATTGGATCGCAGGCTGTTGCGTGTCCGTTACAGTTACAGCCTGCACAGGTACCAAGATAGCGACCACCGGGGACGCGCTCAAAACCAGAGAGACACATTTCACAAGACAGGCCCGTATATCCGGGAGGACATCTGGAAGTGAGAAATATAAGCACTATCATCCAAGGTTTCTGAAACAAACTGTGATGAGGCCAGTTACAACTTCCTTAGTGTGGTAAAGAGGAAACATGTGTGGGAAGAGCAGCCAAATGAACATAAGATGAAACAATTAATAAATAACCATCAAAATACAGCTTTCAAAATTATAAACTTAAAAAAAAAGTCTCAGGTTTCATCTGAGAACCTCTGTTTCTCACCTGCATTCTTCAACATCCTTAGCATGGCCAAGAGTGCTGAACTCCACTGTGGTGGTATCCATGACGATGTGACTGAGCGCTGCGCTGACCATGTGGTTATCAAAGACGGTGCGGATGCTGATGCTCTCCAGGTCGGCCAGCGTCATCATCAGCTCCTCGCGGCTGACAGGGAGGCCGTTGGAGTGCTGCCAGTGGTCCTGGAAAACATTAAGCAGCAGATTTACTCTTTCAAGTTGATTTCACTCTGATAGCTGATCTTTGGATGTTTTCATTCAGTCCTACTTCAGTGAATATGATCTCTTTCTGGTTGACCACATTGGGAGGGGTGCCATTGCCTCTGCGATACACAAGCCTGCGTCCGTTTCCTACTATGATCACATCCGATCTCGCCACTGGCTCAGAAAGGCCGCGAGCAAGTGTGTATCGCACCTTGAATCTCAGGGATCCTCC
The DNA here is from genome assembly GCA_903066825.1 of Alfaro cultratus. Classification (NCBI taxonomy): domain Eukaryota; kingdom Metazoa; phylum Chordata; class Actinopteri; order Cyprinodontiformes; family Poeciliidae; genus Alfaro; species Alfaro cultratus. The sequence goes on along the minus strand of CAEFZX010002472.1, from coordinate 72,616 downwards.
ATATGAGTCAATCTAACAGAGGATAGAATGAAATTAAAGTCACTGACTACATTTTTAAAAAAAATAACAAAAACTTCTTTTTATACCAACTTTGTTGCCAAGGAACCGCCGAGGTAAGGTCCAGAAGGATTCAAGGTTGAGGAACCGGCGAGACAAGTCAACAAGCTGGAACTCTTCCATCTCGGGGTTAATGATGAGCTGAGTGGAAGAGAGGGGTGGAGTACCTGGCCTGATGGGGTAGGTGACATTAACTCCTGCAAGAAAAAGTCAGATTCTACATCAGATTTAATTGTGGAGTCTACAAAATCCTTAAAAAAGGCATTTAAGTTGACAAAAAAAATCTACAGTTCCCTACAAAAGTATTCATCACACTGAACTCTCCCTTTTTGTATGTTGTATACTTTCATTTGGGTCTCCACTGCTTAAGTTAGTGCTTTTTGGTGTCTGGAAATTGAACCTCCCGATCGCCAAGTCACATTCCACAGGCACTGCACTGTTACCTAGCAACCCAAGCAGGGCTCCAGTGTGTTTGGTCAATTGGTTTGTTGCTGTATGGGCTGTACAATGGCTGCTGGAAAAAACATGTGTCTTGTTGACTTATTATTCAGAAACTTGTTGTATTCTTGTTGGTTGTGCAGGAGGCTCCACTAATGTTTTTAAAAGATGTTTGTATAATTGCCCATCTGTTTTTAGCCATTTTCATAATGAAGTGTAAACGTTGAGTTAGGAGGCCAGCAGCAGTTTATTTGGATTTAAGGTGACAAGAGGCCCTAAAACAGCTCATTCTGAAAGGAGCTCAGAGGTAGAACTGAGCAGATTTTGCAACTGTGCAAAAAAATTTAATGAACATGTTTTGTATAGCCTCTACCTTTCGTAACTTGATCAGGGAAGCATAATGGCACACCTTAAAGTTGTAAGAGTACCTACCTCAGCAAGGTTCTTCATTGGTTCATAAATAATAAACTTATGTACCTTTGAAGTCCTCCTCCTCAGTGAAGCGCAGGCTGATCTGGCTTCGGTAGCGTCCGGTTCTCTTGCAATTCTTTGAGACTCCAGCACAGAAGCAGGAGATGCAGCGGTCATTCACCCTGAAGTGACCATTGGGACAATTCTCTGAAATAAACAGGACAAAACTTTGTTTACAGAAAGCTTTTTAATTGAAGTGTTTTGATTTCATTGTGGTTCATTGATGATTTTCTATACCTGGGTTTGGATTAGAGATGAGAGTCAACACTCCATCAGGAATACCAAACACCAAGCCTTTGCCATTGATGGCCTCGCAGGTGTACGCCCCCTGGTCTGCCTCTTTCACATCGCGAATAGTAATGGTACCACGGCCATTCTCACTGGTCATAATAAACCTTGGGATAAAGAGCACAAACGAATGCTTTGCCACTCATAGCTTCACACAGTACATCAACAAAACATAACAGGAGTGTTCTGGGAAAAAATGCCCAGAATTCTTCTGCAATTTCCTAACCACACACACAGCAGGGCGTTGTGGAAGTCAACAGCCTGAAACCGCAGCTATCGAAGTTAGAGTGCACAGCAAATTTCCCACTAATTAAAATCACAGGCCTTGAAGCATGGAGTCAGCAATGAAACTTAAAAGTGGGAGGGGTTCATGTCAAAAACCAAGAACAGGCAAATAAATCCATAATTGCAGTTTGCTGCTGGAAAAAAATGGCTTCTTGTTAGTTACTTAGCAACATGCCAGTTGCACCAATAAAAAACATTCCCAAAAGAATGTAGCGCTTTTTGTTGCCTAACAAAAGTACAACGAATATAGTTTACAGAAGGGGAGTGTGTCTCAAAAAGCCCAACCTGTCGCTTTGGGGAATATGCCCCCAGTTGAGTCTCCAGGTGATGATGGGTGTTGGAACGCCAACAGCCTGACAGGTGAACGTCACAGTCGACCCCCGCGCTGCCTCGACTGACTCCTCTGGCGGGCTCACCACAGTAGGAGGGGCTGCAAAGAGTCAAAACCACAGCAGCTAACACACAAAATGCACCAACACACATAAAAATGACTGAAGCTTGGGAACCCAGGGAAGTCATAATGAGCTTGCAAAAATAGTCATGTCTCTACATGTTTATATGCTTACATTTTGTCATGAATCAATCACAAACGTCCATGTATTTTATTACTAAATAAATACAAAACAGCACATAACTATGTTGCTTTATATATATCTGGTATACATAAACATTTAAAAAGACTTTTTTACTTGTTGATTGCCTCAGTCAGTTTCAGTACAAAGACAGATATCTGTTCTGTGAAGGCCTCAGACGCTCAACAGAATCATGCTTTCTCATTTTGGTTCAATTCATGTCCTAAAAGTGGAAAGAGTTGTGAACAACTACAAATACATTTAAATCTTCAAAACTGACAGGCCAACAAGGAGGTTAATTTGTGTAGCAGAAATCCACAGTTCATATGGGAGAATATGTTCACATAACGACTATTAGTCATGACCACTGAAATCTGGCTTCAAATCGAAGGAAGAAATCAAAAGAAGCTCCATTTCAAGTTCATCACAAACTAATATGGAGGACATAGCAAACACAAGGAAAATGCTCAGGTCAGATGAGACAAACACAGAACTTACTGGCTGAAATGTTGCTGCAATGCACATCAACCTGAACCCTGCATTCCCACGGTAAAACATGGTGGTAACAGCATAATGATGATGTTCACACTTTTCTTTAGGGAGGACATAATTGCCATGATTGATAGGACTTTAAGTTTTCAGTGTTTGTTTTGTATTTGTAATTATTTTTTATTTTCTGTTTTGCCTTTTCACACTACTTTGTGTCATTTATACACAATATACAATATTTGAAAACGTTTGAGTGGCATGGATAGCTTTGTCAAGCAGTGTAAGCCTCTGCAGCAGATGGACAATTCTGACAGATGAAAACTTTGAGAAAAGCTGTTTCGTTTGAGGAGAGTTTGATTTCCCAACAAATTAGTTAGAGTTCTAAGAAGAGATTCAGAAACCTACAGAAAAAAGTGAAATATGTACAAGCAAAAGAAAGATTGTTGGCTGCTCAAGTATGACTTACTGCAGCCGATCTCGTCGGAGCGATCTGCGCAGTCTGGCTCTTCATCACATTGGTAACTGGCTGGGATGCAATTTTTATCAATACGGCATTCAAACTGCTCAGGACTGCATCTGTCATTAGGACCTTTGGTAGCTGCGGCGATAAAAAAGATGGATGACTTCTAACTTTCTGATCTGTAGCAACCTTTTAACAACAAAATGAAATACCAGAATATTTTTCTCATAAAAGTAATGATGACTCACGGCAGTTGGTCTCATCAGAGTTATCTTCGCAGTCATTGTCGCCATCACAACGCCACAATTTGAGGGCGCAGCGGCCATTTTTACACTTGAATTCATTGGGCTCACAGGGAGATGGCGTGCCTGAGAAACATTTTGTTAATCAGGGATAAAATTAACAAGTTTTACTCAAGCATGTTATTTTGATAGAACATATTCATTTCTGAAGATCAATGATCGGTCAGTCAATAGATCATGTGCATGAATATTTTAATAGATAACTATTCAGAATAAAAACACAAAATTTTAATATGTAGAAGTTTTTTATTGGCAATAGTAATAAACCATTTAGAGTAAGGGTAGGAGTAAGGTAAGGAGTAGGGTAAGTACATGTTTACCACATGGTCAATGGGTTTGGAGGAAATTACAAGCAAGTGCAAAGTGGTAGAAGATGAGGAAGTTATGAGGTTATGAAAGGGCAAAGGCGAATCTAAACCTGAATTGTTTCCAAATAAATCTATGAAGAAATCTGACTTACCACATCTCAGTTCATCACTACCGTCTTGGCAGTCCCGTTCTCCATCACAAATAAAAATTCGAGAAATACATTCTCCACTTTGACATCTAGCTTGGTCTGCTTTGCACCGAAGAGGAGGGATAGGGGGCCGGGGGCCTGGTAGTCCAGGGCCAGGAGTGGGAGTGATAGCAGCAGGTGTTGTGGCGACCACAGGGATGGACCTTATCATATCTAAGAACAGATTTTCAATTAAACTTTGTAAATGAATATAGGTCTGTCAGTCAGTGAAGGTGTGGCACATGAGACAGCCATAACACAAAGCTCAACCAGTCATTCGAAAGCACTCACCACAATTGGTTTCATCACTCAAGTCTGTGCAGTCGGGTCTGTTGTCACACACGTAGTCCATTAGGATGCATGTTCCATCACCACACCTGAACTCGTCAGCCATGCAAGGCCTTTTAATGGGCGTTACTGTGACAAATGCAAAAGGGTAGTACAAACAAGGATCAGAACATGCAGAGCAAAGAGCCAACAGACTATTCTAGTGTCACATTTAAGCACATATAACACATTGGCAGACTATATGAAGCAACCCATACATGGCGTCAATAAAAAAATAAATAATTTCCATTCAAGAAACATTATTCTAAGTGGTCCACTCAAGAAACATTATTCTTTCCAGGCCTTTTATAGTGGAAAGGCCTGATGCACAGACCAAAAAAAAAGATAGACGAGTTGATAAGTACACAAAAGTAGACGAGAAATATAAAAAAAGTCACATACAATTTAAGATCAAAAATCAAGTAAAACCAGACTTACAAACAAACCACAAAAGGTAAACAAGAGCGCACACAGACTAAAAACATTAAATTAGACAAACTGTACAGACTGGCCAAAATGAAAAGACAGGATTGGACAACAGACAAACTATACAGGACAGGCTGAGAGAAAGACAAGATAAGACAGACTTTGCTGGGTAACCCCAACAGCTTTGATAAAGCCAGATAAGATACATATAAGCCATTTTCACACAAGAACACCTGTTAAGAGTTTTAAACATGTAAAAATTTTGAACAGGTTAAAAGATCTAAAACAGTTCTTGCTAAGTTGAAGTGAATTTTAAATCAAAATTCCTTGTGAAAGAGGCTTTTGTTCCTCCTCCTCATAGAAAGTGTTTTTGACTGAGTTTCACTCCTAGACAAAGCCATTTATGGAACTGCTGCTGCAGTCAGCTCTCTTCTTCTTTTCTTTTTCTTTCCCATGGAGAGTATGCCTGGCTGGGTGATTCTCTGTTTTTGTCCCCTTTCTTTTTTTTTCTTTTTTTTTTTACCAATTGGCCATATGTGATTAACTGAGTTTCATTGTAATAGTATATAATTATAATTGATATGTATGTAGCTTGATCTGAATCTGATTGAATTTTATTTTATTTTTTTAATTGGATGTGAATTAGAAATAGTTTACGGTTTTTCTGAAATACAGTAATATTCAATATATCTGAATATTATTGAAAAGTTTATTTCTTTAGCTCAGTGAAACAGATTGATTTCACACACACACACACACACACACACACACACACACACACACACACACACACACACACACACACACACACAGATGATAAGACAACAAAAAAAAATCATAATATTAAATCACACCAAATAAAAAANACACACACACACACACACACACACACACACACACACACACACACACACACACACACACACACACACACACTGATGATTAGACAACAATTTAACATCATAATATTAAATCAGACCAATTAAAAAAGAAAAACATTTTTAATCAGTATGTTTAGCTTACAGGTAGTTACTTCAAAAAAGGTACTTTTACTTCATCAGAACGCATATTGTAATTTATTGAATATGACTTTAAATTGGCCTTAAATTTAATTATTAATGTTTTTATTTATAAAACATGTGCACTGTGAATTCAGAATCAACTTCTGGACAGTCTTCAGTGTTCATGTGTGAAAACAGCTCTACAGGAAATCCACCCATTCAGCAATTAACATGTCCAGTAAAAATCCTATCAGGTGTCATGCTTGTTCTCCTGGCCAGTGGAACTTGCAGATATCGAATGCCGCCTCAAGTTGCAGAGAACAGAAGCATCTTTTCATCAAACTCATGCCATGCAAAGGTCCTTTATGTTCTCTGTGCACTACTGGACCTCATGGATCGCAGCCAAAACTCTACCTTGGTGCTTCCATGCAAAACATTCCCCAGACCACATGTACATGTCGAAGTAATGGGCATCATAAAATATCAGCAGAATAAATTAACTACAGTCATTCTACAGTTTCTACAGCACAATCAGCTTCCTCACCATGCAGCAGGCATGGTACCGTACAAACCTGGCACTGCTATAGGGTCCACTGAAGGCAGAGTTTCTACTAGAAAAAAGGCAAACATTGAAGAAACTGCCTATTGTTCCGGTAGGCCTTAAGTTGCTAAAACATGGAGGTGTTGTTGTTCTTACCTTTCCCAAGCTGCCTGAACTGAAAACCCTGGACTGATGTGACGTAGGAAGCAATAGCTCCTTCCTTCACCACGTTGTAGAGGACGGTGCGGATCTGTTCTTCATTGCTGTTGTATTCAGAGCCCACGTCAAGTTCCACAAAGATATCAACTCCATCCTCTCTTATCATTTTTCTGCAGAGAAGGTAAAGGTAATTTTATTTATATAGCACATTTTCTGCAACAAGGCAATACAAGGCAATACAAAGTACAAAGTAAGACAGTTCTGATGAAGCTACACACTTTATGGCAACAGAGGGAATGCCTTTAGGGTCTTAATTTAACATTTCCTCCAAAACTAAAATTTTACTGAATATGGGAACCTTTACGGCAATTTTTGCTTTTTTTTTTTTTTTTTTAAGAAAACAAAGAAAGTAACCAGGCCAGCATAACCCAGACACATAGCAGTAGTAGCAGGATCTATACTTTGGTTGTCAGCAGGGTTGATTCAGAAAGTTTGTGCTCTTACTTGATCAGGACCACACTAACCGTCTGGACACCTGGAATCTTGTTGTACTCAGACTCGAGCTGTTGAGGGAAAAGAAAATACTTAAACAAAGCAACCAACTCACAAATATTTAAATCAGCAGGTTCTGACATGAAGCACGGACTTCTCAAATGGTCGCAAGACGTACCGTGTCCATCACTGCTTCCGAAATTTCCTTAAACTCTGGAGACAAGATGTCTTCGAGTTCAGGGCCGTAAACCACGGAGTTTGTGAAGTTGACAAGAGCTCGGTAATAAACTGGAGATGGAGAGAGGGGAGGAGAAAATCAAACCACACTAACAAACCAGGACCACAGACTCACTACTAGTTTACATATTATAATCAAGTGGTGTCATAATGTTTGACATTTATTTCCCTTTGACTGAATATTTTAGAAAGCCACAAATTATGGCATATACTTATATACGTATGTGTCTATATAGTGAACACACACAGCATAGTAAGAGGGTATTTTAGGTAAATTCTGATTTATATGGTGCAGAAGGAGACAAACTGTTCATATTCCTAAATAGTGGCAGAAATCAGACAAAAATGTGGCCAATAAAATCAGGCCTGCAGCAACTCTGGCAGTTGGTGAGTAGGACTTCCAAGTCTATATCGCTGCTGTGCAAGCAGCAGTGAGGAAGAAGTAAATCCTCTGTGAATGACTCTGGAAGAGGGCCTCAGCATTCCCTCCACATCAACCAAGTCAAACATATGAGGCAGGAAGGTGAGAGAGCATTGGAGGGGAATGCAGCAGGGATTATAGCCATTCCTCTCAGTGGTTTTTTATTAGCTGGAACGACTGGGTCATTGAACATATAGGTCAGCCGGTGTAGGTTAAAGCACTCTAAACTCTAACCTTGGCTGCAGATAGCTGTGATGACCTGTGTTTTAAGCAGCATAGAATGGAAGGTTTTTGAGGATTAAAATTCAGATTGATCCAGCTGCTCTAGAGATGGTTTAGATAGTTTTAGCTTCGGATAGGTGAGCCTTTACGCACAGTAACTGTTGTTAAAGCTATCAAAAAACAGACGCTTCTTTTTCTTGAATAATTACAGTAAAACTTTGTATTTTCTAGCCCTCGTATTAAGGGAGCACAACATAGATTTAAATTAACTGAATCAAAAAGTGATTCTTATCAATTTTGTGGATAGCAAAAGTACTCATACCAGTTACACCTTTTAGTATTTAGGACTGAACGATATAGCTGAAACACGTATAAGCAACTCATATCCTTCGATATAAGTAATTGCTGATTATTTTCTGTTTAAAATATTTGATATACTGCCAAGCTGGTGGTTTGCCCTTTCCTGTTTTATCCACATTTTTCACTTCAATCTTGTTTTTGATTTTAGGCAGTTTTGAGACACAGTGGTGAAACCTTAAACAGCTGAAGTTACTCAACAGGTTGTTGCTAGGTAACTAAAGAGTGAGTGAGTTATGATTGATGCCACTCAGGTAGCTTAGCTGGCCGTGAGATTGAGCAGCAAACCCTTTCCTCTGCCTAAATCCCCCAGAATGCTGTGCAATTCTGGATTTCGGTGAAATTGTTGAATATTCCATCAGACAAATTATCTATCGATATGGATCATGTGTCTATTGCGATATATATTATTGATTTATTGTCCAACCCTAACTACAACAAAAATATTCCTGTGTATATTGGGTATTTATGTGACAGAAAAAAAGTAGCACATAATTGTCCAATTTATTTAGGGGTGTCGGGTTTTTGGCTTTTAACTTCTAGAAAATATAGAAATACACATCTTTTTCCCAAGGAACTACACTTAAGTTTGCAGTTCTAACACGATAAAGTGTGAAAAGGTCTAAGTTTCTCTAAATTCAATGGAAAACAAGCTGTCGCAGTTGGCTTTTATGACCCCATGAGAAACAAATTAATGTAGCCTGGCATTTTAAAGGATTAACTGTTTCCAAAGTTGTGTTGACCCGATGATCTTTTCATCACAGTCTTCAGCTAATTACTCTCCTTACAGGCAAGCCTACAGATCTCTTCTATAATGTATATTAATGCATTTTATGTGTTGCTCATTATAAGCTGAAATGTCAGCGGTACTATTATAATTCCAATGTCACAGGCCAAGTCTGTGAAACTTAAAATAGCCAGTGGCCCGCAGGGTGCCCCATTTTTAGTCTGCTGCCAACATTTTGTTTGGACCGGCCATCCATCCTCTGATTTCAGACCGAAAGCAGGAAGATTAGGGAGAGGGGCAATATTTGTGCTGCTTCTTGGATTGAGATGCAACTTGTCAAGCCATAGAAAAGGATTTAAATTTTGAGAAGGAGTCTGCTCAGTCAGAAAAGGAAATAAGCTATGTGAACATTAAGAGCAAGCATGCATACACAACTCCATATTCATTAACATGTCTGGAAACTATGGATGCCAGCAAATAATAGAGTTTATCTTTGTTTAGGGGTCTTTATGAATTAGTTCTGTATGGTGCTCATCAAGTGGACATTTTATCACCTGCAGGCATACTATTGCATTTCTTTAATTCAACATCTGTGCTACATGGCATGTAAGCATGGCTGCAAAATCTGAGCAAGGCCACATATACATCTCTCTAAACCTCCAGTTCTTTCATCTGCATCTGTTCTTTTCAAATTGTGAATATTATTATTGACACGCTGCCACCGGAGGTCATGAAACGCCAAGTCACCCTCCCTTATTTATCCATACGGTTTACAGATGATTTATTACTTCTGCACAATTTTGTTCCTCTGACCAATCAATGCACTTATATGACTTTTTACAGGCTTCAAACATTATCTGACACAATTTATTGGGGTGTCTCTATTCGTAAGGGTTATAGCACTTGTTTGTTTAAATTTTGTCTTTAAAGTAGTAAGGCTTTTATTTACCTTTTTAAATTAGTCATATAACAGCTTTATTCATGGATTATAAACACCACTTAAATTGAACATGTGCTTTTTTTTATTGAGAAAACAATGATTCTTCTGTATTTTGCATATTCAGAAGATTTTTTTTTTTTGAGTTCTAGTTGCCCACCTGTTTTTATTATTAGTTCATGGGACTTTGTCTGGGAAAATAATACCAAAAGCAAAATCTAAGGAGTCTCCTCCTTAGAGTAGTTGGTGGTAATGTTCTAAAATGTGACATTTCACATCATCCAAGAAGCTGATCAAAGTTGGTCTACATATGCTAATTGAGCCTGGAGAAACAAAGAGATGACGCAGACTACATGATATTTTCCTGGCAAACAAGCCATGGCGGCTGGATGCGTGGCTTGTTCAGAATTCAAACAGAAGTCATTACGTTGCTTAGCAACAAAGGAATTCTGCTACTTCGGCCATTTTGTGACTTTGTGGTAAAATTTATAAAGTGAGTCTCTCTTGTGGGGAGTTGGTATTCTTTCCTTTCTGATGTCATGCGCACAAAGAGTTTCAACAAATGCCACTAAATAGTATAAAGACACTATTTGTCACTAAATAAAAACCAATAGATTTCTAACAAGCGCCACTTAGTGTAAGATTTTATATTCTACTTATTTAGTGATTTCACATTTACATAAAGTTATGGACAAATTAATTAATGCAATATTTCTTTTTTTGTTTGATTCTATATTCACAAGAAAAAAAAAAATTCCAGTATATGAATCAGGTGTTGCCTTACACCCATAAACTCTGTCATATTTATCATTCAAGTCCAAACAAAAGCTAAGCTTTTAAAAATGCTTAGCTCTAAAACTTTATTTTTAGAGACGCTGAAACATGCTAGCTACTACTGTTGATGCCATGTAAAATTGCTGAGGGTAAAACAGTTTGACTGACATTAAAGATTATTTTTGCATCAGCAGTGGGACTTCCTAGTGAGAACTGAGCCAACGTCTTGGCAGATAAATAGAACATCAATTTAAGGATGAGTAAATCCTCAAGACATTCAGACAGTTCCTAGCTTTTTCTTCTTTCATCCTTTATACTCACTGCACATACTTTTCAGGCAGGCTACAGTTCCTTTTGTTTTCCACTTGTCCAATAATCCATTTATGTTCATAAAAGATCACAGCACACCATACTGAGATGTGCCAAGGAATTTCATGGACTTTGGAAATTACCCAACATGTATACAAAGGCTGTTTATGTCACTGAAACATTGTAATTTTGTGTAGAAAGTGTATAAAAACTGGTATGTTTTAGACACCTCCATACAAAGAAAGTGTGTAAAGATTCAAATGCTGCTTCATCCCTTGAGTTCAGTGCCTATTTAAAAAAAATTACCATGTCACTTGAAAAGTTAAGGTACTAGACAGAATGTAAAAGAAAAACAGACTCTCTCCAAGTAGAAACCAAAAAGACTACAGGACCACTTTAAAAGATTACAGGAAAGTTTGGCTGCTTTGTGGGAAAATGTAAGAAAGACATTTATGTATTTATAATTTTTATCTCATAATTTCACTACATAATAAGTTGAAATGCACCAATAAGGCTTTCTGTGTTTAATACCCATTTCGAGTATTCTTTTAGGTCTGAAACTGATTCCAAATTTTGGCCTCAAAAATAAATTTGAATTTATATGAAAAAATGTTTTAATTGAATGGAAAAATGTTGGGTTGAATGTTGACCACGGCATAATTTGTTGCCTTAGAGCAAGAAGGCTGTGGGTACAAATCCTGGTCTTTCTGTACATTGTTGGCATGTTCTCCCCATGCATGCGTGATTCTCTCTGGGTACTCTGTCTTCCTCTCATAGTCCAAAAAAAGGACTATGAGCTTAACTGGTATATATAACACAACCAAAATGCATCAAATACTTGTCGTGATCCTTTTGATTCTGAGAAGGACATAGTTTGTTCAGCCTCTGTATTTCTTTTTTACTTTCTTGTGAACAAATTTGTGATTAAACAAAAGAAATACAGTGTTCAGTTTTGATGAACTAAATGATGAGTTTTGACCTATATATCAGAGCCAAATTTTGATCACTGCTAATCACTGACCAGTGCATCATTAACAATGTGAAAAAAAATTTGATCTACCAACTGGAAAGGGTTATTTAGCAAGTTATTTCAATAAAAGGCTTCTATTGTGTTTGACCAAAGAGCCCTATTGTTTTCCATCCTTTTTTTACATTACTGAATGAAAAATGATAATTAGGCTACTCCTAGTGTTTGGGTTGTTGATTTGTTTTGTTTTGTTCTGCGTTCAAATGGCTCATTTGGCATCCACTGAGAGCTCCTTGGATGAGACCCAAAAGCAAATACCACATTTTAAATAAATATCCTTGCCTTACAAATTGTTTGGAAAAATAATGAGAAGATATCCAATATGCTTACGTGACAGCTGTATACTGAATTTTCTAATTACAGCTAAGGCACGGATCAAAACTTTCATATAAAAATCACAAATTGAATACATATATTTGAAGATCCAACTGAAAATAATCATATACCACATCTATGGAGAGTGTTTTAATTAAAAAGATTGTGTGCCTCAGAGGCAGACTGTGTGGTCACTGAACATTACTAGGCCCTTTTTTCTTCCAAAACAGAATTACCTCCTCAAGACACCTCATTCCAGGAGAAGAAAAGCCTCATTTATGGCAAAGTAAACGGTGCATTGCCTATGAAAACACACTGAGGTGAACATGTATCAACAGAGATGTGAGCCTCGAGTGGTTGCATCTCAGGCTGCAACTTTTAGATTTATAGTACAATAGTTCGGCCTGATTGTTGTCCTGAAAGACAAGCAACATCAAAGTTAGTCATGAAAGCATTTTATTTGACCCGCATATAATCTAATCACTTGGGTGGGTATTTGCTGCCCGGTCAACAGCGGTTCATAGCTCCCACTCTCTCTGAGCCTACCGCCACAGACTGGTGAGAGTGATTGGGTTCCTTTGATTGGGGCGCCAGGATGTGCCCCGCGGCTAATGAGCGGCGCTTTTATTCCAAGACCCATTCTCTTCTGTGCATCCCTCTGTTTTTAACGGAGAAATCCCCTTGTTGAGCCCTGCCACCATTAAAAGGTGATGAAACTGTCAATTTGCAGATGTGACGAATGGGAACAAGAGAGAAAGGGGCGAAAATAAGTCTGAAAAAGAAGCATTCCGCACTTTTAATTCAGAATCTGATTTAGCTATTAAAGTTGTTCAGCAGAACTGTGGAAGCATTGTGAAAAGGGCCCCCTCTTAACACATAGAGGCCTACGCAGAAGACAAAGAAATGATTGAGCAACAAGCCGAGTTTGGCCTTTAAAGCTCAACCACATGGGGCTTGACCTTTAACCCCAACACTAGAACGCACAGCAACAGTAAAACCATTTAAAGAGAAAGCAAAAAGTTTAATTTTAAGTATCTAAATTAATTCAACATTTTAATCTATTGATATTGTCACAAATATGTACTGCAAAATTATTTTCAGTTTAATTGACCAATAACCAATGAATAGGAAAAGTCAAAATCAGATTTGTTTCTGGTAAGTGAACACATCATACTCTTACATACATAAGAGCTCCCAGGTTGTTCTGTGAGAAACCCTTCTTTGTGAAAATCCTGTTACTAAGAGAAAAACATTTAAAGTAGCAATTTTCAGTCTCAACCAGATGTTTGAAACACAGTTAAAGGAAGCACACGGATGTAAGAAGTAGGATCGCAAAGGAGTGGAAGATTTTAGGTAAAGTTCCACTTTCTAGACACAAATGTATGCAAATGTATAGGGAAAGAAATTTGGGGGCATAAATGGGAATAAGCTTGGAATTTACACAGACTTATGTTAATGGTTAGCTAACCATTCTACTTACAGGCTGCAATTGATTTGCAAAAAGCCACTACTGAACGATCCCACTCTATCCTACAGAAAGGGTTTACTGCTTTACTAGCTTACTTGTTAAAAAAAAAAAAATTACTATCCAGAAATAACATTTAAATATTCATCTAAATTTGCCAGAGTTTTTCCTTTTGGCTCCAAAGCCTAATTGAGGAATAGATATTAAAAAAGAAAACAGGGCAAACAGAAAAAAAGTTTTAGTGAAGGTTTTTCACATGTATGGTGATATCGCCTTAGTTCTTAATAAACATAATTACAGAGCCACATGAATGGAAGGCAAAAATAAAAAATTCTGAATGCAGCTCATATTTCTTGATATATTACAGTTCTCAAAGGGAATCAGTCAAAAACTTCACTAAAACCAAAAGTCATAAAATCAGTCATAGTCTGTGCATCTTACATATTAATTTGCCAGCTGGCTCTGTCTTAGCTCAGTTCCTGCAGAAAATACCCCTGCTATTAACCCTCACCCTGGAGCACAGCCAAAAAACTGTCTCCGACTCTCCTTCATGCCCTTTGGGAGACTTTTGGAGATGAATTCTGACTTTGCGCTCTCCCACAGCACAGAGTCACAATTGGAAGCAAAACCACCACTGTGCATAAAATGTGCACATTTTTTAAGCACAGAGTAACAGCTGGTTCATCACACTGGGATAAGAAAGAAATAGTTCATAGCACTTTTCTAATTAAAGAGAGGAGTGCATTTTTTTTGCAAGTTGCCAAAACATCTTTTACAGCTGGGATTGAAAGTGTTGTCACTCGAGCGTGATGAGCTCCTTGTTGCTCTATGGAACATACCCATCATTTTTCCATTGGCATTAGGAATCACTGGGAGAGAAAAGCACTTGGAAAAACAGAAAAGCCAGAAACAGAACTCAACATGCCCGAGCTTTTAGACAAACTTCTCTGAATGAGCATAACGGAGTGGAGCAGGTGACTGGTAGAGTGTGCCAAAGACATAAAAGACAGAGAGAAATGGTGGAAGACTTACTGTACTGCTTCTCATTTGGGCTCTGTATGTGTCCCGGAGACTGAGACTTCGACAGTGGGTCAATAGCTAGGGAAGGGAATTGGTGGAAGGGGGTAAGATAGTCGGCAGGGACTAAAGGTTGGAATGAGCCAAGCAAAGCAGGGGCAGGAGTGGTCAAAGTTAGCCAGGCGGTGGCAGAGGGGTTAAAAAGTTTAAGTTTCAGGAGAGGGAAACAAAGAAAGAAAACAGAAAGTGACAATCAGATAAAGAATTTGAAGTTGGATTGCCAAAATAGATAAACACAAACGGCAAGACAGGAAAATGACACACTCCCAGCAATCACCACCACCCACATGTTAAAGATAGCCATGCTTAAAGGAACAATGGCTTGTATAGGCCAAATGTCTGTCTGGAGCACACCAGGAAGTAAGAGAAAAGGTTGGAAGACATCACGGGTCTGACTCAACAAACATGCAGACCACTTCCAACATCTTTGCCACTTGACACAAACATCCACCTTGAGATGGGGTCGCCACACAAGGACAAGGCTCTTCCTGTTTTTCTGTTCAGATGGAAGAACTGAGCACCAACAAATTTCTTTAAAGCTCTGCATTGGGACAACTAACAAAGATTCCTCTTTGTTTTGTGGTGACTCACTGGTTCTTCCACTCAGATGATTGAGCGAGCCTATGAAATGTCGCCTGAAATGGGTTTGAGTTGTTCTGAAACATAGATGGGTTCTGAAAGTCAGATGACTTGCACAAAGGACGATGTTATGCTGCATCGACAGGGATGTTTACGGTTTGATGATTTATTCAATCTTTTAAATAACTAAAACTTCAGAAAAGATGACAATGGGACACGGTTTGTTTATGCTCCAATCCGGAGTCTAGCAGTCCACTCCGTAAACTTCAACAGACATCAGTAAACAGTTCATTTGCTGTTGGATCCAGCTGTTTCACAACTGCACATGCAGCAAACCATATGGCTTCTGAAGCTCATTAGTGACACATTTGGAAGTGAGTTGAGAAAAATATATTGTTACTATAGACTGACTGTATCTCACCAGTCCTGTGCAAACAACAAGTCAAGATAAAGCTGTTAGACCAAAGATACTAAATGCCACACCCTTTAAATCTGCAGACCATCTAAGAAAAATATGACAGAAAGCATGGCTTCACCAAAAGATCTAAGCCTCGAGAACAGAGGTCCAAACTAATTACAGCTAATGACCGTTTTGTATTTTAAAGTCTACTTATACAATGTGGTCTTTTGCAAATCTGAGAATTAGTGACGGCCAGATAAGGCACACCAGCTTTATTAACTGATGTATGTGTTCATTGGGACACCATTTATGAGTGAAACAAATCAATGAAGTAGGAAGCACATAAACTGCTTTTTTTCCAACAGAGATGTTTTAAAAGGATAACTCTGGTTCTTTTTTTTCTGTTACATATTACAGCTGATTTATAACTTTAAAACTACTTAATACTCAAATTATTCATATCTGAGTGATATAGCATTATATTAGGGAATTTTAACTGTGTAAACTTTGAGAGAACTATAGTTGAGGAGTTTTCTGTGGGTTTCTCATCCAATGTGTTCCTGAATTTTGACGTGTTCCTGTCAAAATGCTTGGTTTAGATTATTCTTGGACGTTTGAGCTTGGATCTGCAATTGATATTATACCTGAGTTGGGCTCATTCTGGTTGTAGTTCGTCCTAATGGAAGAAAGGTAATTCACAGCTAAAACTACTAAGTATTTGATGGCTGCAAGCCTAATTACTTATAATAACTTCACAGACTACTTAGAAAAATGTAGCCAATCCCACTAAGCGCCTAAAACCCTAAAGGGAGGCTGTATTCAATATGGATACTCCCTTGTGTTTAAACAGGAAGCTACTGATCAACTGTGAAGCTTTATCCAAATAAACTTGAAAATTTGGGATAAACAAGAGTCCAATCCACTCACCAACAACAAATTCTAGCCATAAGCTGTAATCTGTGCTCTGTTTTCATGTGTTAGTTTGTACTGTAGTGTAAATCATAACGTGGGAGATACTTAAATACATAAAAGCTGGAAGCTAGGAGCCTTAAAGCTGCAGCAGATCCCCAAACATATTTTTCCTCATGAGGAGTGGCACACTGAACCACTCCACGGCAACTCATTTGTTGCTGGCACAACAAAGAGGAGGATCATGAAGCTGGATTGAGTCTTAGGACTCAAATTGGTGACTAAGACCATTCAGCTGGAATAAATTGTACATACCCACACATACAATCAGCTGTTTGTGAAGAGTGAATGTGACGCAACACTAATTTGTCCTTCAGAAACTCTGTTTGGTCTGCTTCATTATGTCTGCTTAGTCTACAGTAGACTAAAAGCAGTTGAAATAAATTTGAGGCCCCCCATCAGAACAACAACAGACCTCTCCAAAATAACTGCAGCTGCCCCCATTCGACCCGCTGCTGCCCGAGAGCCAGTGTGAATCTCTCACTCATAAAGGTAATGACACTGTGACACACATCCCTCTCTGCCCACTACTAGCAGCCAAGCCAAGTAGGTGCCCTGGTCAAAGTGACAACCACATAATGTAACATTTTTCTTCAAGAGATAATGGAACAATCCAAACTTTGGCTGCATTATGTCAGGAAGAATCCACTACTAAACTATTTGATGACTAGGAACTTAGCAATCGAGGCCTTCAGCTTCTTTACTTAGCTTAAAACAACTAACTAAAGTTAGTTATATTTTTTTTTATCAAAAAATCAATAAAAACAAATTTTTTGTGCTCTTCTTTTTAGATTGCAACAAAATGCACATTTATGTAGGCTTACATTCTGGCATTTTATATCAGGAGTGTCCAAAGTGTGGTCTGGGGGCCATTTGTGGCCCCTTGACCTTTTGTGTATGTTTCGCCAAAGCATGCTTCCTTTATTTAGAGCAAAATTTTATTGACAAATTATATTTTCCACAATGGCAAATATTAATAACAACACAAAGTATTTGCCTTTTATCAACCACACCTTTCCTTTTAATTTGTTTTTATGATGTCAGAGACTGATCGCCCATATTGTCTCCAAATGTATTTTGGGTAAAACTCGTCATCAACCATCCACCAACGTCATCATCAGTCACTTGGCAACAGATGGCAAACTAGGTAAAGCATTTTTGCGGACTAAGTTAACATGAATAGCTCTTCTTATAAGCGTAAAAGTGGAGCGGCAAAGTGAAAAGTAAAGAAAAAAGACAGCAAGTAAACTGGACACATATTTTGTTCGACGTCCTGGAGATGAATCAGACCTTTTTGTTGACAGCGATTCAAGGAGCCAGGTTAGTTACAGGTAGCAATTCTAACAATCACTATTCACGATGTGCGAGTTAGTTTAGACTGATTGTAAACTGTAGCAGCCCAGCTGCCTAGCTTATATCTCCTTTTTCTCTGTCGGCAGTACAACGGTGATGTCAGGGACTGAAGGCTGAGTTACAGTCGCACGTTTAACAGCTCGCGTTGAGCGCGCGTGAGCCAAGACAGTAGTATGGCGTTTATAGTTAACCCGTACGTTGGAGTCGCCTTCAAGAGCAGGGTTAGTTTGTACGTACAGCGGTGCACATGATCCACCTCTGGTTACAAAGATCCAGAGGTGGCGGTGCATGAGGCGCTGCGACAGGCTGCGCTGCGACAGGCTGCGCATGCGGCAGGGTCGACGCGTGCCGCTGCGTGTCCGCTTCAACGCGCGCTGCTGCATACCTCGTTCAACGCATCAACAATAAACCTAGCTTCAGCAGTTGCTAGCTGCTCCAGGCTCTGAGTTGAAATTGATAAAGTGTGAAAATGATTCGATGCTATCCGTGGTGCTGAGCTGCTTTGAATTTGTGTTGTTTCATAATTAATGACCACATAGCCTAATGTTTCTGTTGTTCTCTTGGTTTGTTATATTTCATGTCTGTTTGATGGACTTCAGAATGATGTAGTCGCTCTCTGGTGGTGAAGCTTGTAAGTCCCTCTGTTGCAGGCATGTCTATGTTGTAGAGTTATATTATCATGAGCTTTATTATTTGGGTATGAAGGGCCCGGTCATTAGCCCCACCACCAGCCCAACGCTGACTTGTTCCACTAGTGCATGGTTCCACTGATTTTGAATCAATTGATACAATAGGTGTTTTTCTGTGATTATATAGTTGTAATGACAACAAAAATACTAACTCAAATTTTGAAACATGTTTATGCATTAGCTCTGCATTCATTTCTTACTTATTAGCAATGAAGAGCCAGTGTGTTGTTTTAAGAAAAAAATCAATTAAATCCCACAGTTCCCATCTCCATTCAATAAACGGACATGGTAACCTTTGTGTCTTAAATTTCCAACAATAATGGCCAACATTATTAGTGCACTGGGAAAGTCCTTCAGAGAGGAACAAGGAAAGGCTCTCACGGATGAAGGGGGCCTGATCTGTTGTCCAGAAATCTTGTTGGGTTCTCAGGGATCTGAGGTCAGGATGAAAGGTTAGGAAGACATGAGACACTACTTTTATGTTTCTGGAGGAGATTGCAGACTGTGATTACATTGGACTAATAGCAACAATGGACAAAGAATGATTTAAAATAGTCTCATTTTGACAAGTTAAAATCCAAGATGTTTCACACTGATTTGGAAAGACAAAGGGAAATGGACATGCCTTAACCCTCATCAAACAGTCACAAAACAGGAAACTCAGCATAATGGGGGCAAATGTGGCAACTGTGTCTCCTATTTTATAGCACTGAAAAGGGAAGGAAGGCAGAGGCTTGGGTGGGCAGCGTGGTCAGCTCACAGGACAGAGCCACTCAGCAAATTATTCCACATTCAGCACCGGAAGCTGAATTTCCTTCCCAGGACTGTGCAGCCCAGATCTATATATGGAATTATTCTGCCTCTTCCAATCATAGAGCAGTGATCACACTGAGCAGAATGCAGGCCTGAAAGCCACCCTTTAGATAAGAACTTTTCTGCTAGAAAGTCCTGCTCTTCTTAAGCATTTTTGAGTTACATGTGGACAGACATTTCTATGAAAACAATAAATGTGAATAAACTGACAAGAACTGGGTTCATATTTACAAACTGTTAATCTGAGATTAGCAGACACTAAAACACTTCTCAAAGTGAGTTGCCTGAGGTTGAAAATAACTAAAAAGCTCTGTTTACAAGACAGGTCTCCTTCGGTTTCTGTTTTCTTTCCTACCGAGGGACTAAAAACAACCTGCACCTTACTATTCTCATCTGTCACAATCACATCCTGTCAGCACCCTTCTCATTAATGTCAGCCAGGCTAAAATTTCCTGCAGCTCTTTAAACTGCTCAGCTTCATGCAAGGCCTCATGTCACAGCTATTTCTAAGAGACGAAGCACATGATGCTATGTGCTGTGACTCTGATGTCAGCTTCCAGTGCCGCTAACAAAGCAAATCTTACCACCATGACGTAATCAGCGTCTAAAGCTTAAAGTACCAACAAAGAAAAGCAGGATGTTTGATATAATAATGTATTTTTCTTTAATAAAGAGAAAAATTATAATGCATTTCTCGATAACCACATACTCCTTTGCTGTGAAGTGCTTAATTTCTTGCAGATGTATGAAACTAATATTTTACACTAGAAACAGACCTCTGTTTCCTGATATTTATCCATTCCTCCATGGTCACTTACTTCCACTCTGGCTTTACAGATACTACATTAAAGCATTTAAGGAGTATCTTGACTTATTTTCCCTGCAACTGAGTCAGTGTTGAAGCATTTTTTGGCTTTAATACAATTCAGTATTATAGAGCATAATAAATAGTTCTCAAAGTATGCTGGGTAATGTGATTCAATCAGTTATTGATAAATGATTGTTCCCTAAGAAGTGCCATCAGGTGCTCAGATTGTGTTTGCTTCTTTGATCTTCGCCTAAAGAAATTCCATTGAATCACTTAAAAATACACCTCAATTAAACCTTTAATACATGTCATTGATTATAACCAAAAGCAACTTAAACGTCCGCAGAACAGAGAAAGCAAAACAAAAAGTACTCCGCTTCTTAACATTAAAATAAGAATTTAAGACATAAATACAAAAGGGATTCAAGCTAAAATCAATCTTCCTCATATTCAGAACACACAATGAACAATTTTCTTGATAAAATGTTACTGATAGAGATGCACTGATCCACTTTTTTTCACTTCCAATACTACTACAGATATCTGAGGTTTAGCATTGGCCAATACTGAGCTGATACAGAAAAACTGCTGAATAGATTTAACACGTTTCTTTTTTTCAACACAGTCAATATAGGTCAATCAATCAATCAATCAATCAAATTTTATTTGTATAGCACATTTCAGCAGCAAGGCATTTCAAAGTGCTCCACATAATAAACACAAAAACACAAAGTCATGCAACATAGAATCAACAATCAAAAACTACATTAAGTCAAGTGCCATAACAATGCAAATAAAACATTTTTAATATTTAACCCACAAAACTCTGTTAGATGTAATATTCAACCTACAAAACTCAGTTAAATGTAACAATTAACCTACCGAACTCAGTTAAATGTTAACTTTCAGCCAGTAATCATTAAATTTGTAATTGATTACGTTTCAAATGCAATTCTAAACAGGTGCGTTTTTAGTCGAGATTTAAAGGAAGTCAGTGTTTCAGCTGTTTTAAAGTTTTCTGGAAGTTTGCTCCAAATTTGTGGTGCATAGATGCTGAATGCTGCTAGATACCCAATCTAGAATCGTTTTCAATATCAGGATTGATACAGATATTAATAACGTATCGGTACACTTCTAATTACTGACGTTCAAATGTTGAGAGAAGCTAAATATCCCACTATAGCACCTGTATCTGAATGGATCGTTAGCGAAAAGCAGAAGCTAGCACATCCACCCAATAAACTCAAAAACACAGCTCGTTAACCAACTCTCCATGGCTCTTTCTGGTGTGTACTGTAATTACAGTCCAGTGTAGCACAGTCACTTGGGGCTCATTGTATTCCACAAAGTGTTTCATCTGTAAGCCACATTTGATTCTCGCCTCTAACTTACAAAGCATAACATGAAAATCTATCCATGATGAAGTATCTGTTTCAGTCTATGCTTGAGTCATTAAGCTGTTCAGAGTCCAAAACTGTGAGCATAAGCAGCACAGAAGTGGGAAAATAATGAAGGATGACAACAGTCAAGCCTGTTATTTTAAAAAAAAAATTGTTTTTTGGTGAGAGTGGATGCTATTATGTGATGGCTTCCCACAAATAAACACTTTTCAAGCAGACATAAAAAAGCGGCAAAGGAGAGAACAAGTTGGAAAAACAGAGGGGTTCTGATGGAGCGGTCTATGTTCATCTGGCTGTTATGCTTTTTTATTTTTATTTTGCTGTCACCTTTGGCACGAGTTAAAAAGATAAAAGAGAAGAGAGGGTGTTTATGTCTCAGAGACAAAGCCTGAGCCCCATGATATGACCAGACTCTGGCAAACTGGCGACGAGAGAGGAGAAGGTGCAGCAGGAAGAGAAGGTTTCATCATTTAGCACTCAGGCAAACACACGCACGCCTACACACACACGCACACGCCCCTGCACACACACACGCACACATACAAATTGCAAAAATCAGAATCACAGATGCCAGAGTGTTAAAAGGTTGACTGATCTACCACTCAGAAACGTAATCTTTAACATATCTATCAGATTTTCTGGATGCTTACTTGTGCTGTCAGGCTCTGGAGTGCTGCCATCCTCGTCCCCACTGGGCCGGTCTAAGGAGGAAAAAACAGATGCGAGGATGAGATCAGCACTTAAATAAATTACAGGAAAACACATTTCCTTCACTTAAATGTGTAATTCCACAGGAGGGCTGTATTCTTTAAAAAAGCTAAAATCTTAAAATGTTTCATTATAATTCCTTAAGCAACATTTTCTTTTTTAAAAAATATGGGATGAGCTAAGTAAAAACAGCATAATGAAAACATGACTCCACTGAATTAAGGGCAGCTGTTGCTGTGGTTTGTGGTTACCCTTCCCCTTAGGGTTAGCAAGCCCACCTCCTGAAGCTTCATCAGCTGCAAAGTCCTCATCGTCATCCAGTAAACTCGGAGATGCCCGGAAATCTTTTTCTGACTCCAAATCTTCTGGAAGCGGAACCTCTCCCCACACCTTGGAGGCCTGACTCACCTGGGATAAACAAAGAGATTTGATTTACTGGGGTTGAAGTCTCCACAGAGAAAGGCTACACCCAGTTGTACGGAAGGGGTCTAGACGGGTGGAGGGAAAACAAAAGCAGAGACAGGGAACCGGGCATTGTGACATACTTGCTTTTACAATCTATTATCACTTGAAGTCGCCCTCAAGGCTTTGCATGCAAATAAAATATTATCCAAGCTTGCTCACTGGACATACTCCAACATGTTATCCAATTTTCCCATCTCAATATGGACTCTTGCAACAGATGTCAACAGCTGATTACGACGGCCCACATATGAGCAGACAGAAAGCCAGAACAAGCAGCTGCAGTGGAGACCCAAATGACACAAATCTTATTTTCCTTTAACTCCATGCCCCCAGAGCAAGTGAAAATATCCAGCATACCAAGCCCAGTTCTTTACAACTGCATCAGTATTCTGGACTCATGAAGGGTGTACAGCTGAAGCATTATGTCACCTTGAGCAGCAGCGAAAACATATGAGATTCATCCTCAAAAACTGATTACCATTACATTTCGGTTATTATAAAGCCAGTGTTATAAAAGTGTGAGAACATATGTTCACTGACCAAATTAATCTCATGCATCATTTCATTCAAGCTAATAACTTTACTGATTACTAATTTTACTCAAAACACCAAACATAAATCTAACAGAAGGTAAATAGGGGGCCAAAAAGTATGCAACTATAATTCTGTGTTGTTTACTTATGGTGATAAAAATCATGTTTATGTTTGAAACAATTTATTCCTACTGCACAGTATCCAGCAAGACTGCTTAATGTATAAAGTATATTTACAGACACCACAGTATCGGTTAGCAGATACACAATAGCAGCAATACTTATTAGTTATTATATACATTACCATGCAGAAATACTTCTATATATTGGCCTTTTATAGGTTTTGTAATAAACTTTTATATAGTATTTTGGGATTTAACAGGATAGACCAAAACAAAGAAATAAATATTAAATAAAAATCAAAGAAACTACCTTGCCACAGAACCAACCCAAAACAAAAACAAATTAACAATGCATACACATATTGATTGTACTCTTGAATTTCCCCACTGTGAGACAATAAAAGATATTTTTATTACATTTTAGACTAAAAAAAATAAGCAGCTGAACATCTAATGCCTACTTGAGTGGAGGTAAGCCCCGAGTACTGTATCTTCCCTTAAAGGAAGACAAACATCTTGGGAGACGTTCCTTCACCTAACTTAATGCTAAAACTAGGTCAAAACAAATGTCTTTATCTTGAATATGGAATGTAAATATTACACATTCGTTTAGTTTTTTTAATCTCAGTGCCACATTTTAGCTTAGCATCTTTTTTCCAATAGAAGACCAGTGCTGTAAATGAGATGTGCGATGTGCAATGTCCACGGGACATTTAGCTAGCTAGTGAAGTCCCAACAGATGATGATTTCTCTCACTTCACTGTTTCAAAAGCAATAACATACAAATCCATAAAAATACCAAACCAATTTTGTATTTTTATGGATTAAACCATCTTCCTGTGGTTTAACCAACAAACACCTTCGACACTCAGTGAGGAGGCACAAAGCTTGGCCAGCCTCTCTCATATCTGATCATCTTGATAAAGTTCACTGCCTGAAACACAGCATGAGTTTAACTGTGCTCTCACCATCTCAGCACCCCGGCTGCCCATATTCTGCCCATAAGCTTAGATACGACTGGCAGAATGCCACCCCAAGCATTTCCAGTCGGCATGGCCTGCCAGTTCCTATTTCCACCATACTCTGTCATGCAAGTTTTCCCGTTTCAATAGCTCCAGCTAATAAATAACTAAACCTACCCCCCAAATCCTCTCTCCCCTGAGTGAACACCCATACAACAACACTCCCGGGCCTTTCGCAAAAGGAAACTGCTGACTAACCAAATTCTTTTCAGTTGTGCCGACCAAGCATTGGCGTGATCATCTCCTGCTTCCCACTTTGTTGGGATGAGGTATGATCTGGACATGCTGGATGCCATCTGGGCACTAACCTTCACAAACCTACATTGATCGGAGAATCAGTATTAAGCTAACACGTTAAGACAGCGAATATCAGTTTGATCTCAAGTAAAAGGGAGTTGGACAGCATAAGACACTGTTTTTGCTTACTTTGGAACTGCACTCAAGTTCAGATACATGTTTGACCTTTACTCCAAGTCTTGTGGGGGCGAGTCACGCCTGTGGTGTTAAAGTTATCTGTCCATCAATATAAAGAGCCCTGTTTGAACTCAACCCCACCCGCAGGTCACCAGCCTCCAGCTATACCATCAACTTATCTCCAGCTAACCTGGAATATACTTTTAAAGAATTGCATGCACAAGAACAAACACGACTACCACATTCCGACAGTTAGACATTCAAATGGTCACGTAGGAAAAAGGCTGGTCACAACTCACCCTACATGCTTTGCAGGATAAGGTGAAACAAGTTCTATTTTACTGCAAGTGACATTTGACACAAACTTGAATAAAGATGAATTTCCACTGATCTTTTTCAAAATAGTGGATATGACTCTACATGAAGATCTTATAGGGAAAACAGTAGTTTGATTGGTCTGAAATAACTTGGTCAAGACTCTCTGAGTCTTTTTAGTCGTGGGTTGGGACTCCATCAGTTTAAAAAAATATATGAAACAAAAATATCTATCAGGGAATCTGTAGCGATCGGTTTGTCTATATAACATTGAGATTGGGCTATTTGATGTTCAGCATTCATGGATGTACCTATTTATGGTTTTTATTGTAGAGAATATCTAATATATTCTAAAGACAATGCAGCTTGGTAAACTAAAATACCTTGGCATGTTACTGGCTGGCATTTCCAAAGCAGCCAGTCCAGGAGAACCATTCATTTTCCTTGGTGCTAATTGTTTGCACCCTAAGAGCGGAGATGAAGAAGACCATTAATGTAAACTTCTACAGTAGTGCCAACATTGTTTCCTCCATTTCACTACTATCGATCATGGTGTTTGAACTATTAAAATAGGAGGTTATAGGCATTTCAGACAGAATGTCCAGTATTTTCAGATGAAGACATTTGCAATATTTGGTGTTATGTGAATTCTTTGTGATTACCAACTAGTAAAGCAGAAATATTGAAAAAGCTGTTCCCACTAATGCTTGAAGTGAGGGACTACAAATATCTCCTGTCAGCATTATAAAAATGACATGCATAAAAGGCATAAGAGGATTTTAGTTCCACATCTGTAAGTCACACATAGACAATCCCAACCTGGCAAAATTTCGGAGACATTCAAAGCCTGTTGGAGGAGGCGTGAGAAGAATCCCTCAGGGGCCTTCATATCGCCCACTCTGCTCATAAACCCTCTGATACAGCTGCAAGGACAATCTGTGAGAAACATCTTGGAGGCAGAGGCGATGTGTCACACAAGCAGAGAAACTGGACTCAGCTCAACTTCTTGGATTTTCACACACAATGCTCTCTTGTGAGAGCATGATGGCAATAACAGGAACAGAAGCTCGCCTAACCCACCAGGAGCGGATGTTGGGCATCTATACAGGAAGATGAAAAAGATGATATTTCCCTTTGCAAGAACCTGATGCAAGTCCAAGGGATTGGCCTTGAATGCAAGTAAAAAAACAAACAAACTTGCATATACATAAAAATGAATCTTGTCTCTCCATCCTTCACTAACCACATTTCTATACTGTGCTCTACCTCTTACAGATCAACAATATGTACGTGAACTGAAAGAAGTAGGATGTGCTAAACAGGAATGGAATGCAAAGTGCATTATGCAATATGTGAATTAAAATTTGATACATTTTCCTTAAATACTGGCACATACTAAAAGAAAAAAGCCCACATCCTCCCTCCAAGCACTGCCAGGCACTGTTGGGCCTGCACAATCCCTAAACTACATTCTGCTGAGATAAAAGTTTATGAGTATTAACTGTAACGCAGTAAATCGTGTCCACTACAGCATAGCAATCACATTAAATTATCTGTATAAATATAGATATAAAGATTCTTTCAAAACAGTGGGATATGGCATAAACTCTCACTGGTTGCTGTATTAGGTACACACAAAAACGTCTCTCAACGTACCCTCTTACAGTGGTAGGTCGGAAAAAATGAAAATACCCTGTGAGCCGCATTAGTGTAATTGAAGATGTCTTGGTGATGTCTGAGAACTAGCAGAAGGGCTAAAGATGACAAAAGGAAAACAGTGCAATGTATGCCACATAGCATCTCTTAAACAAAACCTTGAAATAGATGGAATACAGAAGCATAAGATCACACCTGGGTAGGCGGAGGAGACTAAAGCTACAACTGAAACATTTTCATCAAAAATGGACAGTAACAGACAGAAGAAATGTTGCCTGGCATGTTGAGTCCTGATTCAAGTTGCGACATTCAGATGAAAGGCTCAGAATTAGTTGAATACAACATGAAAACATGGATCCACCCTTACCAGTTTAGGCTGGTGGCAATGGCATAATGGTGTTGGAGGACAATGTCTTTGCAAACTTGGGCCCTTTAGTACCAACTGAAAATTGGTAAATAAGCACAACCTAGAATTCAGGAGTAGAAAATCCGGCCTGACCCGATACAATAGACGTTATGCCCAAGCCCGATACAATTTGACTAACTCTAATTAGAGGCCCAAGCGCGACGTAAACCCAACATATGATTTTTAACTGCTGACAGCTTACCCTCCAGGTCTGCCTGGAGGTTAGTTTTCTGCTAACTTCTCCCATTTTCAGTTTTTGTTTAACATCTCTCAACTCCATTTTGTTGCTTGTTGTAATCACAAGGTGAATCAAATGCTAATCTACCTGGATTTGTGATTGATAGGAGCAGTGCAGAGTGGAGCAATATGTACTGTATATGCAGAGTGCTGTGCTTGTTACACCCTGATCAACTTCTGCACCTTAATTTCTCTCTTTCTTCAACAGAACTATCTCCTCTACTTAGACAACAATAAGTAGATTACGTAGAACATCTTTATATTGGGCATTCTTGTTTAGTTTTCTCTTTTCTGTACATCTTGTAGGCTCACTATAATGAGCCACAGAAAGCTGAGCCTGACCAGGCATCAAAGTCTTTTGCATTGTTTTTCTGACTACGGTTTTTAAAGGGGAAAAAAAGCTTAGTCAAGACAGTTATTTTTTTATTTTTTTTTTTAACAAATCCAGGTAGACACTTGCAGTACTTTGGTAACAGGTAAAATATAAATATGTGTGGAAAAAATCTCTGAGTGGTTTTTGAACTGACAAAGTGCCACTTTTGATGCGTGAGCCTTGGCTTGTGAAAGAGCTCGATGAGTGAGGGCCCATTTGCACTCTGCTGCTCTATGGCATGTCTACAAAAACTGTAATCCCAAATGACTGGGCATGGAAGACAAACACTGTTTGACATTGTCTGTAATTGTCTTCTCAAAGTGTTCCATGACTAAATCTGTGGGTGCAACAAACAACCTCACTATTTTCTGGAAGACTGGACCAGAAGAGTGGAAAAGTCCACATTTTTTAACGCATGCTTCAAGTGCCTGCCTGGCCATGTTCCTCCAGGACATTTATTCTCCCACACAGCAGCCATACCAGGCATTTTACAAAGAGTTTAGTTTTCTGCTAGGAAGAACTGACTGCACTCTTAAACTTAGACTGGTTAAACCTGAATAGAATAATTTTCCACCGAAAAGTTTACTCTATTTTTGAAAACCCAAAACTTGAAGATTTTCAATGTTTTTTTGCCATTAGAAATTACTAAGTTAAAGTTCTTGGGTGCAGAAAAGTCAAAGCTGAACTGATTTATTCTGCAATTTTTACATATTCTTTAAAATGCTATTTGTGATCTTTAATTTCAAAAAACAAAAACCAGTAATGTTGTCATTTCAACGTATGTCCTTATTCTCTTTGTTTTATCTATTCATTTGCAGTTTGTGAGCTTGATACACACCAATAACTAATTATCTACGGTAGTCAAATAATTTATAACCAACAAAAATATATTCAACAGCCCAGTACTTTTCCAAAAGTAGGCTTTGACTTGATTCTTTCAATTAAAATATTGCGTGATTTTATTATTATTATTATTATTATTATTATTATTATTATTATATTCTTAAGCCAAGAAGTCTATTAAGCTAAAACAACAAATCTCAGTCACTTCTGCCAGTGGAAAAGCTTGAACCACATGAAAAATTGAGTCTGCCACACCTTCATGATTTGCTGTCTGTCCCTTTAGTTTATGTGAGGTATGTGGCAAACAAATAGTGCCTCCAGCTAGTTAGCATCAGATACACAAGCTTTAACACACTCTTCCCTTTTTACACCAACACTCAGCCTTGTCAAAATAAGGCAAAATCTGGCTTGTGCAGACTTGTGCTTATGGTGCACCTATACACATCTGTAGGAAAGGACAAGTATAGACTCCATTTTAAAGAGATAAAATGCAGATGTCCCAGGCCTTTTTCATATTCTGTTGACCAAGTGTCAACACAAAGAAAAATATCCATACATACATACATTATCTAACACACTTGTCCTTGAAGAGGGGGCTGGTATCTCTAGCAGTCATCGGGGCGAGAATTATTAAGAAACTTCAGCTTTTTACTTACTGAATTCTGTGCAGCACTATTGCTTTATTGCAAGAAAGTCCTGGGTTCGAATCCTAGCCTGGGGACTTTCTGAATGGCCTGTGCATGCATGGGTACTCTCCAGGTACTTTGGCTTCCTCCCGCAGTCCAGAAAAAGAATGTGCCAAGATTTATTTCTCTGCATGTGAGGAGCAGGTAGAAAGATGCACCAAAAAAGTTGCAGCTGTAATTCTAGCAAAATGAATGCCATACTTTTAAGATTTGTATTTACCAAAACCCTGGAGTGCTGCAAACTTTAATAAAATACACTGAGGTGATCTGAAAAGGTTTAGAGGATATGGAACCTTTTCCAAGAGCTTGCCTCTGTGTCCATCTCAAGTTATTTCACCTATAAACTTTTATTGGACAATTCATTTTAGTAAAAATAAAAATACAGAAATATTTCAGACAAATCAGGCCAATAACTTGCAAACCATTGTTGAGTCACTGTAATGTATTTCAGGCCAAGGGTCATAAGCTGGCGGCACGGTGACCAGACAGCAAGCAGGGATCATAAGCCGGCTGTGAAACAAGACACCTGAGCCCAAACCTCAACGTAATGGTATCTACTATGGCAAGTTTCCAGCTCAAAGAAACCCAAATGGTCAAAGGAATAACAAAAGTTATCATAAAGTTGCAGCCATCAAATGAAAGCATATCTGGTATAATTATAATACCAGCTAAGCAAACATATTCTGTTCTACAAGTTCCTTTAGAAGCCATTTCTTAATATATTTTGAAGCATGATCACATTCTGCCCAAACGTCTCGAAGAGTGAAGGCCAACTGACAGCCACAGAACCACCAATCTTTCTTTTATTACCTCAACTGGGCCCCAGTGGGACTCAACACTTACAGTCACCAGTCTTCCACTGGTGAAACTTTAAGCCCCCCTATTTACACAAGCAGGTATTCCATGGAATTAAGACCCATTCCGAAACACCTGGTTTTCAGACCACTTTCGGAGTAGAATGAAGCTATTCTGTTTGCTAATTTATTGTGCTTGGGAACTAACTGAGACGGTCTTTTTGTGAACAAATATTCCAGGAAATAAATGTATAGCAAAAGCCACAATGAAAAGTCACACTGCTAAAACACAAAATCTTACCAAGTATTTTTAATCTAGTTTCTAGTGGCAATATCTTTGTACACCTGAAATAAGACAAAACTAAAATACAAGTAACTTTTCAGCAAGAAATCGGAGCTTGTTTTAAGTTAATAATTACTTCATATAGATAAAAAAAGTACTGGTTCCACTGTCAGACTTCTTCACTTATAAATAGGACTTTTTTCATAAATATTAAGGCATTACTGACTTAAAGAAAAGCTTTTATATCTTACTGAAAAGTTTCGTATAAGTTAGTTTTGCCTTATTTCAGGCATACTAAGATATTTGCACTCGAAACTAGACAAAAAATACTTGGTAAGATTTTGTGTTTTTGCAATACACATATAGAAGTCTAGATTTTTCCCAACCTGAACTAAATGTCCCAGCAAACATAAACACTGTGCGAGTAATGTGGTCTGTAAATAGTGTCAGTGTGTGAGTTTCCGGTAACAGAACTGTGAGGAAGGGACTGAGGGGGGCAGATTCCAGTAACCCCCAGATGACAGCTGACAGCCGAGGTGCTGAGACTTGCGACGGCTCGGAGGGGCCGTGCCACTCCAGCTTTTCCAGCCCTCTCTTGTTTATTTATAACAGAAAGAGTCGCTGTTGAAGCCCTGCTGTGTCACTTAAGACGTCTGCTTTTCCTCCCATTGGAGCACCCAGAGAGATAAGGGATCTGAACTGGTTTGACGTTTATCTGACACTGACACCACCTTAACAGAAAGATAGCAGCAGAAAAAGTGAGTACTAAACTGGCCAGAGAGGAGCAAATGAGGTCAATCCACCAAACAGATGTTCATAGTGAAGCATAAAGAGTTCAGTCTCTGGTAATCATGAACACTTTTACCCATTTAAACAATACAAACAAAAAGAATCGTTGAGGAATGTTAAAAAGAAGATAACAAGGATTGTCACCTCACAGCTGGGAAAATAACGAGTTAAAAAAAATCAATCTGGAATGCTGGTTCAAGCTGCTAAGGCAATCAATGAAGACAAAAGAACCAGAATTTTGTAAGCCACAAGGTGGCTTTAAATTGTCAAACACTTGGTGTCTGGTTTATACATCCACGTCTTCCAATACATGATCCGAATTCAGCCAAAGTAGAAAGGATATGTAGTCCATAAGGAAGGATTTAAAAGGACATGATAGTGGTTCAACTTTTCAGCAGAGCATGTACAGTGATGTCAAGTTAATCGTTTATGTCACCCAGCTAGTCAGTAACTACATTTGTTTACATTACAAATGTGTGCAAAGCTTTGTTGATACTCCACCAATGTCGAAAAGACACAATTTTGCATTTATGGTGTTTTAAATAAGAAACAATTAAAAGCACGAGTAATTAAGTTTCTTCATGCTACAAATCATGCCGTGTACAACTTCCTGTCATCTTATTTATCTTTTCTCGGGTTTGATTGCCACATTTCAGATAATTTCCAATTTTTTAGGGAAAACTTTAGGGATGGTCCCTTACTTTTCCAAGAAGACTTGGGCACCAAAGCAAGACCCGTAAATACATATATTTGCAAGTTAGTGGGCAGCTCTTTTGGATGAATTACAGGGCCTTCTCATTCCACATCAGCTTCTGACGAATATGTCTTAGCTGTTTGGCTTGGGCCGACATCACCTTAAAGAATGGGATGTTATTCAATATCATATGTGTGAAGGATGACGAGTGAATACTTTAGGCATTTCAGTGTAGATGAAACTTGACACATTTATTTTGAATCTAGTTTAAAGAATCACCATTTCTGATGTTTGGACTTCAATGTTTAATTTTTTCAAATAATTTTACATTACTGCAAAACCAAATGATCTAATGACAGATCCTGCTGTGTTGATTTGAATGCATAGTTAAGCTTTAGAAAGAAGTAGAAACAGCTGTTTAATGGCTTTGGTTTCTCCACAGCGATGGCAACAGATTCATTCTCCTCTCTTCCGGCCTCCCTCTCGCTTCAGGACCAACTAATCTGACACCACCTGTTGACTTGGCCACACTCACACTGTCCCACATAATCACAGGCCAGAACCAGCTCAGTCTGTCAACCCACTCCCTGAACCCCCCGCATTTAACATACTCAATTAGCTACACTGACTGGGAAAAGTCTAAAAAGGACAAAAGAAAGGCACAGCTTAGGCACAAGTTTCTGAAACAAATCGAACGGTTGAATCGCCACAAATCTGCACCCTGAGACACAGGAAGGAATCAAGCGCATTCAGATAATAATAGTTTTGAAATTGTGAGAACAGAATAGCCTTTAGGCCTCTTGGCCGGGGAATTACATGTCCTCCTGGTGTTCTGACCGTGGGGAGTAATTTCTTGTTGGTAAGCCTCCTTTCTGACCGTTCCCAAAGTCATGTTATCTCCTAACTGGCTGGAATTTTCAGGGAGAAGCAGCAAAGTTCCTGTAGGCGCTCCAACATGCTGAGTGTGTCGAACCATGAGTTTTTTGATCCATGTTTTGTATTTCCTGACCCAAGACACATTTTGAGCTAAACCATCACAACACACCCTGCTGTTATCTGAATAGAACATTTTGTTTGGGCAGCACCTGCACATCAAAGCGCTCCTCTTCTCTTTTTACACTTATTTTAAATACAGATCTGTTTGCTTTTCCAAGGCAAAAAGAAAAAAACGTCAAGGTAAGTGAAGAGTTGAAAAATCAAAAATATTATTTCACAGCCTTTAAAAGAAACATGATGGTGGTGGTATTTAAAAAAACTAAATTATCCTCTCAATCCAACCACTAATATGCTGACTAAATACTGTTAAAGTAGCTTTTGATGGAAATGAAAAATAAACGTTATTGCAACTATACAACTGTACAAACTATTTCAGTAGAAAAGTAAGGCCTTTATTTTAATCATATTTAATGCAGAGTAAAAAGGAGACAATTTGAGTGCTGCAGTTCATAGAGACAAACACAATGGGCTTCATTCATATGGCCAGGCTCCGACTCGGAGAATAAGAAGCTCCATCATCCAGAAGGGACTGAGAGATTGGCCTCTGCTCCTCAGCATGAGCAGAATCATTTTTGACCTCTAATCAGGAAGCTGCCTGGAGGGTTTTCTCAGCATATCTCACTGGGAGGAGACCCCAGGGCAGACCCAGAACTTGCTGGAGGATCTATATCCTTTCTGGCTTGGGAAATCCTTTTGGGATTTCACATAATGAGCTGGAGAGTGTTGCTGGGGAGGTTTTTCATAGCTCCTTCCTACTACTCTCTGTTTATACATAACCCCTTATAGTCTATACATTTATAGTTTTGTACACCTGTAAATGAATATTTATATCCTGCATAGCACTTCTGGATGGATGCAAACTACATTTCGTTGCTTTGTACTTGTGACAGTGCAATGACAATAAAGTTGAATTCTATTCTATTCTATTATGTGAGGAGTCTCTGTCCTGGACATTTTACCTCTGCAATATGACCTAAGATAAGTGTTGGACAATGAATGTCACTTGGGCTCATTAATACTTTTACTTTACAGATTCCACTTTTCATGGCTCCTCAAGGTTCTCCTAGTAAAAACAAGGTAAATGTCAGGAACTATTTCAACTGAAATGATTTTAAAATACACTAGAAATTGGCAGTTCAGTATTCTCAGACATTTAATTGTAGTTTTTATGCTTTCTTTACCAATTGGTGAAGAATGCATTCACTTTACCTCAGGATACTGAGTGAGGAGGACACTGAGGTAAAGCGATGTTAAAGAACACCTCTGACCGAGTTCCCATGAGTTTAGACAGGAGCTCTTTGGGGAAAGGTGGAACAGAGGTGGAATTCCAGGAGGAGATAAAAATACCTCTGAAGCTGCGTAGCTGCAGGTGTTATTACACCCTCCCCAGAGGCCCTGCAGTCAGAGGGGGGTGCAGGACAGGACAGAGGGAAAGGTCCTGTGAGGAGATATATCCAAATCCTGCTTTAGCTTTTGTAATGTCTTGTTCATTAAACCTTTCAAAGCAGAACTTCACTGAAAGTTTTATTACCTGCCACATGCAGGATTTGAACTTTTCTGCACATTCCTCAGATTTTGCCATCACAGTGGTGAGACCATTTATGGATTTTAAAGATTGTGAGAGGTTGTTTTTATTATGCTTGGCGAGCTATTGAACGATGCTTCTGTGCAGGAGCCGGACCTACGCAGGAACCTGACACATGCATTTTTCAAACTGTTGGAGAAACGGAGTACAGGAGGCAGTTTTCTGCAGGGGCTGGCAGCTCTCCTCAACTCCCTTACTTGAGGTTAGGGCCGGACGGGATCCAATAAACACTAAAGAAAGCCATGTTTCATAGAGAACTGTGAGCGGTAGGAGGCAGAGCCAATTGCTGCTAAGCAAGTAGGCACACCTACAACGCTTAACCCATGAAAATTGACACAAAGCATCTTCAAATCGCTCAGTGATCCTGGGTCTTGTTTTGCTCTTGCAAATTTCTACAATGCTATATGGCTTGTGACTTGACCAGTTTTATCTTGACAGTCTGTAATTTTTTAAAAGTTAACTACTATGCTTCTTTGAACAATGTGTTCAAAACATGTTCATAACATTTTTTGCACAAAATTATTCTTAGATAATATGATTTTAGTCTTCTCAGTTCTTCCTACTTTGGGTTCCTTTCAGAATTAGCTGCTTCAGGGCCTCCTGTCACTTTAAATCCAAATAATCTGCCGCTGGCCACGCCCCCAAACTCAATGTGTAACTGTTCAACCATACAGCTTTGAAAACCAGAAGTAGAGCCTCCTGCACAACCAACAGCAGGTTGTGCAATGTCGCCAGATGTTTCTGGATGGTAAGTTAACAACAAAACACTGTTTTTCAGCAGTCATTGTACAGCGCATACAGTGGTAAAACGAACTGACCAAATGTGCTGGATCTCCACATGGGTTGCTAAATAACCTGTGTCTATTATATGTGACTTAACATTTGGAAGGTTTTTGAAACAGCTGTTTACCCGACACTAAAAAACATTAAGTTATTGCCAAAAAACAGCTAAGTGTGTTTTTAAGTGCTTTGGCTGTTTTTAGGAGCAGTTGGGAAGTGTAAAAACGTCCAAAATGATAATTCTGCATAATAGGTCCCTTTGATGCCTAATAATAGCCCTGAACGTTTGGAAGTAAATCCATCCACAGACTGTCTTGCAGAGATGTGGCCTAAAGCCCACACCTTACAAGGAACTTTCCTGTTGGTGGTCTACTATGTTTGGTGAGGGAAGTCATTCATCTGCCCCAATCCAAAGATCAAGGTAATTTTAAACCAGCCTCCAAAAAGCCAGAGAGCTTTACTTCTTTAGCAGCACCCCAAAGGAGGAGAGAAGTGAGCATTCCTGATGGGAATTATCAGGATCAGACAGAGAAAAGGATTTAGGTGCCCACTTTCTTCACGTAAAACCTTTTTTCTCATTGGCTCTTCCTCCTTTCAAAGCTTTAAACTCATGATTCAAACACGTTCTGTCACCCTTAACAAAGAATCAAGAGGCCGGGCTACTGCAAAGAAGTGGATTATCTAATAGAGCTCGTGTCACGAGAAGCATAAGAAAATCTGGAGGCTGGACCTTAAAACATTCACTTTATGAAAGCTTTTCTTAATTCAATTAAATTTAGCAGAACCATTAGAAGTAGGAGTTTAGGAGAACAAGTCCCCTGGGGAAAAAAAACTTTTAAAAGCATTTTGGCAGGAGTTAAACACTTGCACAATAGGTTTCTTATTCTGTCTCAATTTGTTCGACTTATTTTGCAACATGTATAAAATCTCAGCTGGTAGAAGAAAGAAACTTGAGCAAGTCTGAGGGCAGACTTTGGACAAGCAAACAGAGAATGCAGGATGAAGATATGGTAATGAATGAGTGCTGAGGGAAAAGCTGTTGGATGGGAGATAAACAGTGGTTCCCTCGTTACTTTTATCCAAGGTCAGCACGAGGTTTAACAAAAGCTTCTTGAGCCCTCGGAGCTTTCTTGCGTCATTTACAATTTTTATTTGCCCGTCTTTTATCGACTGATCTCTCAAAGCATGAGAAAATACACTTACAAGTTTATGACACAAAGAGAAAACATATGCAGTGCCATGAAAAGTATTCACACCCCTGGATTTTTTTTTTTACATTGTAAAATATTTGTAAGCATTTGTAAGCAAATATCAGTGCTGATAGTTTAAAATGAAAAGCAAATGACGTACAGATTTAAATGTTTTTTACAAGATCTTGCCAAGTATATTTGGACTTGTACTGGTACCAATTCCACTGACAGATTATTTCACTTATAGCATGGAACAAATGTCTTGTTATAAGTGAAATAATCTGCAAATGGATCTAGTAACTTTTCATCAATATTAAGGAACTATGAACTTTAAACAAGCTCATATTCCTTCCTGAAAATGTACTTCTGAGTTAGTTTTGTTTTATTTCAAGTGCACTAAGATACTTACACTGGAAACTAGGTCAAAAGTACTAGGTAAGATTTTGTGTTTTTGCTGCAAACCTAAGAGACATGTACAACTCGGTATAAGAATGGCCCAGGCCATGTCCAGACCTAAATACAACTTAGGACCAGCGGTAAGACCTGAAAAAGTTGGCTGAATAAGCCAATAAAAATTAACCAAAACTAGCATAATCCACAAGGTAAGCAATGTAGCTGCAGGGAAAGGTGTTTATACAAAGTAGTGGCTCAGGAGGGTTGTACAGAGAAACACACCTCACATTTCAGACTGCCATCTATAATAAAATAAAAAAAATAAAAAATGCATGATTTGCATTCATCTTCAGAATTATCCACTGCTTTTTGTTGATCTGTCTCATAAAATCCAAATGTCATACACTGAAGTTAAGGGGATTGAAAATTTTTGTAAGTAACTGTATTCCTCATTTTATCTGTTACATTAAATTACATTTTAATCTGCAGCAGAACCTTGCTGTTGGAATGAATCTTGCATGCATCCTGTTCTCACCCATAATGGTTTCTCCCCGTTTTAGGCTTCTCATCCTGTTTAACCCAAGATAAAACATATCAGTATGAGTCACACTGAAAGGCTATGACAATATGTATTTGGTTAGTGACTGTATCAACAATGCAACCTTCAATATATTAAATCACCNGAAATCTTCCTGTCTAGACTGTTTCCCTGCAGGGATGCCTCACCAGTCCGTCTCACAGACAGAACAGCAGTCTGTGTTTTGGTCTCACCTGTCATGATTCACATGATTAAGGAACAGGTAGCAACAAAGACAATCATCTCATTCAAAAAGCAGATTTATAAATATAGGTCGTAGATTTCGTGCACATCTGGTTTCATGCACCTCAGGGAATAGATATGCAATAATCAGATCAGACAGCGGGTCAAGAGAAAAAAAAAAAAAAACATAAAAAAGTACAAGGCAGTTTGGGTGATAAAAGAGAATTTTGGAAAGCCTGACAGCCATCCCATTTCCCTGATGAACTTCTGGAAAGGAATTCCCCCACTCAGGACCACGCCTGCTGGATCTTATGCTCAGAGTGCCAGATAAAGTCCCTAAGCTAAATTAAACACTTCCTTTACTCTACTTACCCTTCCTCCATGTGACTGTCTCAAAAATAACACACTGCAAACAGAGCTGAACAATACCTAGATGTTTATTCTATATCAGAACATATATTTGCTACATTGTTATTAATTTCAACCAACAGGAAACACAAGAAGAAAGTAGTATAAGATATTTATATCTACTACAGCTAAGTGCCCAAATGCTCAAATTAATACAAATATTTAGCTTTTAAGCACTGAACTTCAGTGGGAGTCTGATTGCATCGACAGATGAAAGCTAGATCCTATTAAGTTTAATAAAACAAATAAAAGTCTCATGTTTGACAGCCTCATTGCCAACGGGCTTTATCTTTCATGCAGCACAGCACACGAAATACACAATAAGCTCCTTGTTCTCAAGTCTCTGCCAGATTTAAATGTCAAGTGATGATGCAGAACTTTCTGGTGCAAGCTGAGGAGGAAGATGTTTCATGTCCCGTTAGCTTTGCATAGCTTGATATATACTCAAGGGCACGTAACATTAAACGTCATTTTTTCCATCTTACAACTGAAGCTAAAAAAAAAATACATTTTCTGACATTTAAGGCTGAATTACTGGGTGTTTACTTTGGAGTTGCTAATTGCAAAATGAAACCCTGATATTTTTCTAATTAATTTATCAATCATAAAAGGCTTCAAAGAGTACAAACAGTCAGGAGCCGGGTGTGAAAGTCTGTATTTAATCTAAAATGGCTTCTTAATGCTCATGTGAGCATGTGAAAGTGTTTGTGGATGTGAAAATAAAAAAGCCCATTCTGACAAAAAAAAAAAAAAATCTACTGGAAAGCTTTGAAGAATGAGGGCGATTTGATGTGGACTTTTTTTTCCAAAGATTTGTTTACTCTAAGAATGTATTTATTTGGATTGCTGAAATTAATACCATATTATCACTGAAAAACAACAAACAAAAAAAAACAAGAAGAAGAGCATCTGGTTTGATATGTCCGGGGGAAAAAACGACAAACATTTGCTTTCTCACAACTTGTTCCTCTAAAGAATAGTGAAAAATGGAGGCTTTAGTCCATGTGTAAAAAAAAAACATATTTTTTCACTCACTTATTAGA
Organism: Alfaro cultratus; assembly: GCA_903066825.1. Taxonomy (NCBI): domain Eukaryota; kingdom Metazoa; phylum Chordata; class Actinopteri; order Cyprinodontiformes; family Poeciliidae; genus Alfaro; species Alfaro cultratus. The sequence goes on along the minus strand of CAEFZX010002472.1, from coordinate 33,438 downwards.
GATACAAGGTATTTGTAGAATGATCAGATCTGAGTCAGTCAGCAAAAAAATCAAACTGAACTTTATACATAACGTGAATGAAAGGAATACACTGATGAGTGTGAAAGCCGACACTGAATGAAGACAACTGAAAGTGAACTAGTTTTAGTATTAGTGAGGTGTTTAGAAATTTAATTAGAGGGAGCAGAATGACATTGTAGCTTTAAAAAAGGAAATTGTATTTTATACGAAATGATGAGACATTTCTGCAGTTAATCTACAAGACAGGAAAAGAGGAGAAAACTTTCCAGAGATACCAGGAAGTACACACAGCACAGTAATTTTAGTCCTTTTCTTCTGCCAGAGTCATAGAAAATACTGGATTTGGAAATGTCTGCAGCCTTTTGGAAATTTGCAGTAAGGTTCTGCATTCTAGCTAACTGCTAACACAAGGTCATAAATTAAAACAATTGTTCTCTCACACAGACAACGTGAGGTCTCCACTGCTTCTGATATACATAATGACATCACAACAGGAAGTACTTAGAGAATATGTTGAATGATATTTTCTTAAATAATAATCAGTCAAAATCAGTATCAGAAGGTCAAAGTTTTGCAAACAATATCAGCTATCTGACATAACCTTCTGATTTGAATATCTTTAAGATTAATTAATCATTCGAAAACTTTTGCTTCACAATAACCAACTGCTAACCAATTAAAATAAACTACTCTGAATCAGTCACACTTAAAAAACAACCCCAAGAACATTTGTTTACTGAGTGTTATAAAACAGTATGTTGACCTAGAAAGGAAGACAACTGTTAGGATTTGTGCATGAATGCTGCATGTGATTCAAATAGATCCAAGAAGCTTACGACAATGTGCTCCTCTTTGTACAAGCTGCACGACAAAACAAAACATCAACATCTGACAGACATAAACAAAGTCTGGACGTACCTTTCTTTCAACAGCTGGCTGGCAGATTTCTTCACCTGTCCCCATAATTCAGAATGCAGGCCTTCATTTGGTAATTTGCTCACAACTACAAAGACATCTGTTTGCCCTGAGTTTATGCAATAATATAAGAAAGCAGGAGCAGGGGTGACCTGCCTATTCATTGAAAGCAGATGCAAGGGATCCATTTCCTTCTATAATAATAGGTAATTACAGGCAAGGGGAGCAGTACATCTGTTTGAAAATCCACCAAGGTGTGGTGACAGGGCAAACCCTGCAGGTACAGTATCTGCGAAAGCCCAGTGAAACTAACTCCTGGCTACTCCATATGCATGACTCATCACTTTGCTGATGCACATGCCGTCACAAGCCGGTTGACCTTTCAGAGGAGAAAAAGTGGAAGGAAGGCAATTATTCAAGGGCGTTTTCACCAGAGAGGTAACATCCTTCCAAATCTGGGACAGTTTAAAGAAGAAGCTGGGATGGTTCAGACCAATTATACTGGAACGTTCTAGCAAAAAAGGCGTTTATATGAACAAACAGGCGACAAGCAAGATATTTCTGATGAGAAATGCAACACCCATCTGCAGGATTTAAAATGCAAAACATGCTCAATGGGACTTTTTAAAATAAATATTATTGTCACTCACTGCTTTTCAATGAGAATCAATTTCTTAAAATGTTTCACATACAAATATGGAATAAGATTAGAGCCACTTGGAAAAAAAATTATTCTGACTTTAATCTCAGAATCCTGTTTTTTCTCAGGATTCAGACTTTGGCCCCGGAACTCTGATGTTAATCCAAAAATTGAGACTTTTTTTTTTTCACTTGAATTTCAACTTTCCTCAGACTTCTCTGAATTTGGGGCGTCCTCAGCCAAGTAACAGAAAAAAATCTGACAGATTCCGCCAGAAAGTTAGTTGCACAACTTTCTTCATCAATCCTTTTTTTTTTTCCAGTGACCTTAATCCTCATTACTAATGCCATCTGTTCAGCTTGTCAGGAATATTTTTACACCAAGCAGAAGACACAATGATCACGTTCAAGAGTGCTGAGATGCAGAATTTAGTTTGTTTCCAAATACAGTAAAAGAGCAATTCAGTGAATTATGACATCAAAACGTTCAATGATTCCCATTCAAAAAATGGAACTCCTTTATTACTAAATGCATTTTTTCCACAAAGCAGTGTATTGTCTGAGTTATTTTAAGGATCATGGGTTTTCTAAATTCTAATTTCAGCTGTTTTACATCCACTGGATGATTATTAATACCCTCCACAGTGATCTTACTGTTCAGAGACTTTTGAAAATAAGTACATTTATAGAAAATTGAGTGGAAGGAAAATATGTTGCAGAAAAAGATTCTCAAAGATAAGCACAGCACTGAGGAGATTCAAACATTTGGGGAAGATTAACTGAGATTGGACTTTGCTTTGTGGTCAAACTCCTTCTGTTTAGACGGAAGCAAATAGTGGATTTCATTTAGAAAACAAGGTTCGAAGGATTGGAATCTAATCTGCTTGAGGTCCAGAGTGAAATTTCCACAGTCAGTGATAATTTAGGGAGAAATGTAATTTGCTGGTATTGGTCAAGTTGATGAGCCACCAGAACCAACCATGCAAAAGGCAGCTTTTCTAGCAACCTGGATTAACGTACCAACTTAGTAGATGCACAGGCTCATCAGCTCTATGATATTAATGTAGTAATTAATTGAGCTTTTATTAGCTGTAAGTCACAACAATCACACATAATTGAAGTAAAAATGTAAAAGAATAAATTAGTATAACAAATGAGTTTTAATTTTTGAACTGAATTACTGAAATAGCTCAACATTTGGATGGGATGCACCTGTATTTTAACATTTAAGATTTTGTGAACTGTTCCAGTATGAGGTTAGAAAGACCTCCTCTCTACAAAACCTGCGGGAACTCCACTCAAGGCCGATCAAGCCCTAATCTCAGCCGGTCTGGCTGGCCTGGTCTAAAACACAAATCCGCATGAAAGAACAACTCCGCTCTCGCTCCCCTATTATCTCACACAAATCTTGTTTTCCATTATTCCTGCACTGAGAAAGCCCTGATGAAACACCAGTCTGGGCTTATTAATGCGCCCGCAGGCAAGACTGATGTCTGTGCCAGATGATCTGAGCGCAGTCTGATGTTTGTGCCAAACTGTACTCCCCCTCCACCACCCACTCCCACATCTTGAACCAGAGACTGAGTCGTAATAGAGCCTTAGTGGGTGAGGCCTTCATCATCCTGCTGCAGCTGAAGGAGCATCCTCTGCAGATGAACAGTTAACACATAGTTAGCTCAGACATGTCAACAGTTAACACATAGTTAGCTCAGACATGTCCTAAGTTCAAGGGAAGAACTGTTTAATTACCCCTTATCAAGCAATAATTGCATCACTTTGATGGAGGTGTTGTAAGCATGAAAATCAGATGGAGAACTGGGGCCTTATTGTCTTTAAAGATCACAGACATAACAGCGGAAGAAATAAAGGCTAAGCTCCACTTTTATGAAAGCTTTGAGAAAACCCCCAATCACTTTTACACAGAGATGCTCTTCAGTTAAATCATAACATGTTTGTTGCAATCTAACCGCTCGTTTACATGCAACGACGTATTAGGACCATTGTAGGTAGAAACATTTCCACCAAAAATAATTCTGAAATTTTGAGATCAAGCTAAGAAATTTTGCTAAAGGAAAATTTCTGAGTTCCAAAGGTCAACATTTGCAAGAAATAATTCAGAAATTCTGAGATTAATCTCTAGATTTTGCTACAGAAAAAATTACTTTAGATACTCAGAAATTTTCAAGTTTTTCTAGAAAATTTGCAAGATTAAGCTCAAAATTTATGAATGACCTTTTGAACTAAAAATTTTTAGATTTTTTTTCTAGAAAATCCTGAGCACAATTTCTGATAAGGAATATATGTGTTACATGAGCACTTTATGATGTGGAAGCTAAAGGTCAGAAGCCCATGGTGTTTGATGACATGTAAAAATCACAGCACCATCTAGTGGCTTGGCATGACATCTACAGCTGACCCAATGTGTCTTGGCGGTTAAATGTAGAACTTTCCCCCAAACAACGTTAGAAAATACTGGCAGTTTCGAGGCAGCAGTCCTGTGTAAATGCTGCCTTAAAACTACAATTCTTCACCAAAGTGTTCATATCCTATGGATTTCAAGTTAATCGATCACTAATGTCCTTTAGGTGCTTCTGTATATGTGCATGTGATTGACCAGCAACCTGTCCAGGGTTCTGGTTGAATATAAATGCATGCTATTATTTTGGGGTTTTATTCAGATGTTTATGTATCCGTGTTTAGCTCTAAGCATAGTCAGAAATCAACTTTACTTCTTGTTCTTCAAAGTATAGTTGTTTCTTATTATAGGCGTCAGTCAACCCTACACAGATTACTGGGTATAGAAAATAAATGGACACATAGATTTTCCTGGATGGTTTCTATATCTGCAGATCTCTGATGAATGCTGCTCCAGCGTTCAAAAACCCGCACACAGGTTTCCTAGATGGAGGACTTGGATGACTTCTCATTCTGTGGAATCAACAGATGTTTTGGGTGGAGAGAAAATTACATACAACTGCTTTAGCCTAAAACCACACACATTCCCTTTGCCTCCCCAGCTATATTTCAAGCCCAAACTTCAGCCTGAAATGTCTTGCCAGGTACAAACTGACAAGCTTCTGGGTGCATGATGGGTGTCGATCCGCATTAGGTAACATAACAATTAAGAAGCCTCCTTGATTTTTTTTTTAATAGCTACTAGCCAATAAACTCAATGAACCAAGATGAAATCAAGATGAACTTCATCACTAAGCTCTCCCCCGGGGTGGTGATCTGGAACAACTTCAAGAGAAGTGTATTCAAAAATAATCAGTGAGTTCAGTTTTAATGGTTTCCAGCTACAAGTTGGAATATTAATAAAGAGAAATGCAAAAACCTTAGACAGATTCGCATATTACAAAAAGCTTGATTTATTCAGACCTGTATCTTCTCATGAAGAAGTGATAGATACCATCACGTCCATTTTCATATCCATTTCCTCTATGAGGTTACTGACTCAGTTCAGACCATACAAAAAAAAGGTCCTTATAGGGTGACCCAATAATGATGGTAAATGCAAGTGGATGCGCTTAAAACATCAGATCAGAAATATTTAATATTTGTTCTATATTCATTTTCTCATTTTATCTGTTTTAACCACAAAATTTTGATTTTAGTTTTATAGTCAAAATAAATAAGATTCAGCTGAATCCCAACCATTTTCCATCTAAATAATAGAAAAATTAAGTTATTTCTGACTTTATATCTCATGATGGTTGTGTATATAGCCCATTATCTCAACATTGTTATGTTTATTTACACACAAAGACATACAGTTAGGAAGGATCTTATCATTTCAGTAGGATTTTAATACCAAGTATGATCAGTCATACTTGAAAGCTTTTCACTTGAATCTGAATCAGACATGATGTGTGTTAATGCCAGGCCTGAACAAGTCCTGAAAGACTCAAAGAAGATTCAACATGTTGAATCAACTAGAAAACAAACACTGCAGATAGACACTGAAAAGACACGAGAGAAAAATGTTCAGACACCTGAGAAACATCCCATCACAGAAATTAATCCCGTACAGGCAAAACTTTGAACTTTCTTAACCCCTTATATCAGTGATTATCATGGTTAGCGGTGCATTGATGTTAGATTTCTGGCTAATCATCGACCTTTAAAAAGATAAAAATGCAGATTCCAATTTTGACCGGTACCAATCTTTTTGTCTGAAAAGTTTAACTTTCTAAACCTTTGTGCAGATAGATAAGAACGGTATCGACCGATCTGCGATCACCCAAAATTAGGAAAAATAAGGCCAATTTATTGGTGCACCCCTAATAAGCATGTCTTGTGTTACAGAAACAGCCGCCTTCCTGTGTTACCTAAAGAGAGTAGTCTCTTACCTCAACTGAGTTTTCCAAAATGCTACCAGATTTGCCAAATTCAACACATTTCATGATAGACAGGCTGGAGGCTCAAAAGTATAAAAATGAATGCCTTTTCCATACTGTGTTCAACCTTCCTGTTATCCGCTTCAGTTTATGCCCTCTCTCACCATCTGAATGAATGCAGATACGTCTTTTTTGCCGTGGTAGATGAAGTGGTAATTCAGGCAGCCCCCAAAAACTACTCTGGCTCCTGCAAAACCTTTCTGAAGTGGAAATACACCTTTAAGTAAAACATTTACATTGCCTGACTTAACAGAGAGCACAAGGGTTGAAATCTCTAAGTTGGAAGTTAAAGGAAAATGTTTTTAAAAATATGTTTTTCAGACAGCCACATTTGACAGTTGCCTGTGTTTTGTCAAACATCAACTACCCAGCATTTCAGTAATAACCAACAATTTCCCCCTCCTCAAAATCACTCATTTGATTTGTTGTTACAGTAAACTGGTAGCAGGGAGCTTAGCAAGTCAAAATGATGGTAGCTGCAGTCAACAACTAGGTTGCTTAGTTACAGAAAGGTCCTTTATTTTTCCATCAAAATAAATCCTCCCTATAATTCATTCTGATTAGATGCAACAACCTTTTAATTTGCAGAACCGCACAGACAGGCAAGTTCTCAGCTTTATTCTTACAGCCACATAACTCTGACGAAAGAAGTATTCGGTTCTTGCTTTGTTAATCAAAGAGTTATTCCATGACATAACATTTGGAGAAAAATGGCAGGGAATATCCATCTTCCACAGAACTAAACCTGAAAGGAAATAAAAGCTTTCAGCTTAGCAGCTCCACTTGGCTCAAATACGTTCCGATGGAAATTCAAATGTCATATTCTGAAAGAGGAAAAATAGGAACAACAAGGGCTTGTGCTTTGGCATAATTAAGTCCAGGGGAATTCATTAATCCTTACTTTAAGTGCACAACTTGCCAAGTTATGGAAACTTGTCAAAGCTTCTGAACAGCTTTGCAGCTACACTCTGTGACCTGCTGCCAGGCACTCCAAGTGAAGTACATTTAACCAAGCAAACAGGGGAAAAAATGTTGGAAGTGCCTCTGCGGCTTAACTGTACCTCACAAAGGTTCAAGATTGAGAAGGAAAAAATTAAGAAATTACTTGTTGAGACAAACATTAACAAGAACCACCACAAAGAGTGAGATCTATGAGAATTTTAAATATGAACACAAGAGGAAAACTAATTTAAATTGGGATAAAATAGGTGGGGGCTGAAAAACAACCAACCTTAGTTATTTCTTTCAACATATGTCAAACAGGACATCTGAAGTGTGCACAGGAAAGCCTGAATAAACTTTGCTGTGGGGGAAATGAGGTCGTCTTGTCCTGCAGAAAATTCCAGGTTTCATTTCCCGAGTAGGGCTGTGACTGAGCAACGGGCAGAAGGTTCAGACCATCAGAGACCAATGCACCAGAACTACGGTTTGTTGCTCCTCCTTTCAACCACTGACCAGTTTACTTTGAAAAAATACACAGAGGCCATCTGATAATGCAGCAAATCACTTTCCCCAAATCCCAATCAGAGGTCTAAACTTACATAAGTAGTGAAAGAGCAGTAAAAGCTTCTAATGCAAAACAGATAGAGTGGAGGTAAAAACAAAAGAGAATATTCCTTAGAGACCAGGAGTTTAACCATGTGTGTGTTTTCTCTCGTAGGACAGAAGCTGACATGATAACACAGACCAGACCTTTGCAGCTCTCTGCAGTGCTTCGGCTGGCTCACAATAAGGGCAAAGCAGAGCCTTAGCATTGAGGATCCAAACCCGGTAAACCACAGGTACTATGGCACATACTTTACATGCAGCTTCAAAGGCAAACGTCCTGTGTGCAGAAATGATATCGTGAGATCTTTGGAGAGCAGCTGACAGGTTTGTCCCTTTAAGATTCCTGCACAGAGCAGACACGCTGGAAGGGAAGTCTGAGTCTGTGTCTAAAGATTTAAAAACTAAAAACTTATGGGTTCAGAATCTGCTTGTCCAAATGTCGTCTTCCAGTGCAAACAGACGGAAGGTGTGCTGTTATATTTCTGTCATCCTCCTGGATCACAGGCTTTCTACAATATCCAGGCTTTGCCTCATCTTTATCCTTCCATGACGTGACTCCAGCCTCCGTCGCACCAGTTTTAAAATGTTATTCTTTTTATATGGTTTAGCTTTCACAGCTAACCTCCTCGCTTCTGCCGATGACTGCTGAGACTCTATCAAAATAATTTACATTAAAAAAAGAAGACAAAAAAATGTAGACATTCTACTTTGCTTAGTTGTAGCAATACTACATTTATAAACAATTTAAGTGATTTTATTGGGTTATAAAATAAGTAAAGCAGGACAGTTTCTACTGAAGTCAGGTTATATGTATAGTAAATTTCAGCAACAAGGCAGTTTGAAGTGCTGCAACCAATACGGTCCCCAATTATAAAACAAGCAGAAACATTACATTTTGTCAAAAACTGCCATCAAAATACTCTAGAATAAAAATCATCAAATATACATCAAAAGTATTCATCACTGTTCCAGTTATTATGAATCAAATGTAACTCTAAACAGGTGGTTTGGTTCTGGTTCTGGCATGCAGAATAGACCAGAACCGGAACACCTATTGAGTGGGCTGATACATTAATAACACATCTTCAATGTTTTTTGATGCTAAGCTGTTCAGTGATTTATAAATTAACAGAAGTATTTTAAAGTCTATTCTCTGAGCTACATAGAGACTCAGTTAAGACTTTAAAACTGGGGTCATGTCCTCTACTTTCCTAGTTTCAGTGAAAATGCAACGAAACACCAGACTAACATTTTAGTGAGGCCTGTGAAGACACTGTTCAGTAATTTATTAGACTAGAGACTACCATTTTTGATTAAATAGTGTAATTATATGTTTTCATTATATTGTGCTGCTTTACTGGTCAGTGATTGACATCTGAGGTTTTTCTTTGTTCGTCAACTGCATCAAAACCGAAAATATGTTTTTTATTTTAAGTTCCTAAAAACATTAATGCATTTGCTTGCACCTTTTTGAAATCAGATAAATGTTACGAACAGATGCTCTGATGTAAAAATGGAAATTGTCTTGTAATCTGCTGGTTTCAAAATGACTATCAATAAATCTAGAACACTTCTTTTCATTCTATGGTTTTTGATGTTTGAATAAATAGTTCTTAAAACCCAAATACAGATATGATAAGCCAGACCAAAAAAGACACAAAAAGCAAAAACAAGAAGACGGTGGCTCATATGTTTTTATGTACAAAAGTTTGATCTAATTCTAAGTTCATCAGTCAGGCTTTTACAACCTGATACCAATTTCTGGTTGTAATTTAAGTTTCAACCCTTGATCTATTCCGATTTATGTTACAGTGTTTGGACTGACTCATAAAATTATAAATAATGATTCCTGATTAAACCAAAATAAATGTCTATCACCCCAGCTGACTTTATTCATTGGGGTAATGAAACCAATAATAGCAGACTATAGAAGAGTAGATTATAGAAAATTTATTTTAATCATCAGTTGTCAAAATGAAACAAAACATCCTCTGTTGGAGTAGGAAATAACTTATGATTGACGCAAATTGTCCGATGACATAATAATTCAAGGTTTCATGTTTGAAAAGTTGGGTATGAAACACCCAAAACTGCAAATGTCAAAATGACCAGGACTCCTTATAGCACATAAAAAACTCATTTATGTAGGACTTTCATTCAGCAGTTGATTCAATCAATCAACTTGATTGTAGATTTATTAGGTCTGATATTATTTAAAATAAAAAATATCTGATTAATATGATTTCTAATCTTGGTTTAAAACAAATTCTGGGGTTTGAAACATCAACTGGGTTTGGCTTTTCCTTCAGAAAGTGTCCTAAAAAAAAACAAAACACTAAATTGTCAAAGTATCCAGTAAATGGGGTACTGAACAGCAGCAGGCTTGTATTCCTTTTACCAAACTGAGTCCTAAATCAAAGAAAGGCAAGCTCAGAGAGGAAGTCAGTGCTTGCTCTGTATTTACTGTTCACTGAGTCATTCACACCCTGCGGCCAGGAGAACTAAACACACCGGCCTCCCTCTGTGAAACATCAAGGCTCCAGCAGCATCTTTGTTAGGCTTGTTTCTTCTTTCAGCGAGTCCTGCAGAGGTGGATGTTGCTTTTTTTCTGTTTTGCAGGTAAAGACTTGCTCTGCAGTGAGGGAATGTGCACTGCAACTAACTTCGGAGATTATCAATGCTGATAAAACACCAAGATAAAATATAATTTGTCCTATTTAAAGGAGTAAAACCAAAGTAGAAACAGAAAGAACTGACCCTAAGTGTCCCAGAAAAGACTTCCTTTCTGTTGTCGAAACAAAAAACCACGTTCGGAGAAAAGGCCAGCAACCCCCATGAGAGTGGATGTACTTGGTAAGACAAACCTTACAAGACAAAGATTCTGCTTCTTAAATGAAAAACACCAGAAGTGACTCCACATCAATGCTTCCAGACAATGATTGACTCAATAGGGCAGAGAAGAGATTGAGCACCAACAATAGAGAAGCGCAATGCAGTTAACATTTCAATGACTCTCAAAGACTGTTTAAAGTGAAGGAAAAGTAGGAGGTTTTTGTTCCTTATATGAAGCGGAAGGATTCTTGTTAGGCTTAAAGATCTCCAGATTAAGACTGTTGGTTATTTCTAAACATTTAACTTGCGTTACACCGATCAAACTTTAGTGTCTGAGTTCTTATCTCCATGTTTCATAGTGGTCAGACCTGGCAATGTGTTGCTGTTCTTATTCTCTCCATTATGGTAAGGTTATGCTCTCTCTTGCAACCTCAATCATCTCAATATGTCATAAAAAATACTATTTTCTTTTCAGTAGTCTTTGTGCATTTTTTTTATTTTATACCTAACAGATTCCTAAACTAGCCAACTTGAAGTCTTCTTCCCTCGGTAACAGCTTCCCTTCTGAAGAGATGTACATGTAGAGAAAATGATTTGTAATTTCCCAACCAGTCTGTTACTGGTCCCAGCCATTCAAACTAAAAATGAGCCATCCCCTCTGTAAACTATACTACCAACATCCCAACAAATGAACAGATCCAGCCAAAATCCTTTTATTAGTCTAGAAGACTGTTGAACTAATGAATTGGTCGGTAAAAACACTGAGGTTGGACTTAGTAACCAGGCTTGATGAGTAATTTTCTTCTGTATGCTGCTGGTTTTTATTGCCTGGTGATAGTAATGGGTCATTAAGACAGCTTTTGCAGATGGAATTTAATTATACATTTTTTTATGTGTAAAAGAACTGTGTCACAAATTCATTTATCCATTTTTTAAGTCACATCATCAGGGTAAAGTTTGGTTTTGACAGCAACAAAGTTTCTTTCTGCATTTGTCACCCTCTTCATCCACAGGCAGACTTTAAATGAGCATTACCATACCAGAATGACTCCACTTATAATCACCTATAACTGCATTTGTGTGCGTCAAATATGCACAAAAAACAATCAGATGGAAAAATTCAAGCAGGAAAATGAACAATTTTATACCAGTTAAAACTCTTAATTGCTGTTGGTACCTTTTGCTTGAGCTTCCCAGTGTGAGAGTCGTATCCATAATGGCTTGATGGGTCACAAGAGTGAAATTCTGGCTCAAACATGCAAATCCAGTAGCTTAGAATATCTATTACCAAAAACACCTGATCAGCTCCGTTTTGCTATGTCATCAGCCCAGATAAAAAAAATAAAAATGAACTTTTTTCTTCACTTTGATTTTTAAAAAAATACATTTAGTGACATCCTGCTGCAGTTCATTTCCCAGCACAGTTGTTTTCTATCAGTGTACATTTGCAAGTAAAACAAAACATAAGCAGCATCTTTAAATCTACAAAGACACTCGATCCAAACAAATGAGATAAAAAAAAAGCAGCCTTTGCATTTTGAACTCATTAGTACCTCTCTTGTCTCTCTTAAGTGGACTTTGGATGAAATGATTTGTGACATTTTCTCCTACATCTTGTTTGGAGGTCTGTTGAACACGGCGTTCCATCCAAGTGAAAATACGACAGCTTAATGAGCTAATAATACCCTCCCTCCTTTAAAGGAAAATTGAATTTAAACTGTGCTCCATAAAAAGCTTTGAAGACATAATTAGGGAATTGCCAGACAAAAGAGACAGGCTGATCTGACGACGATACATTTATGGGAGTCTGTGTTTTGAAACAACAGCACATGAGCCCTTCAAAGGCAGAAATGTGGAAGGAAAGAGTAAGACTCTAGTTACAACAGGCCGTCCTCAGAATGTGTGCTCATGTCAGCACATGCTGGGCAGTCTGCTGATGAACCAGCCGGGGTGCAGCTGTGTTTGGAGTTGGCTCTTAAGTCCGGCATGGATGCGAAGTTGGCATGAAAGCACTGCAAAGTACTTTGTGTGTGGTGTGTGTGTGTAAAGGTGAGTCACAAAGGAAAGATCAGGTACCAAACTGTAACAGATTTACTCTTCTTTAAGGCTTTAAAGGATCTGTACACATTAGTGTAAATTAATGATTTGTTCTGCACAGTGTTTAAATTTAGGATATCCTCATAACAGCACCCACTGGATATTGGTGTGTAAAAAACCTTCAAATAAAATCTGATTGTATTACAGTAGTAATTTATTATAATGAAAAAAAGAAAAATCAATTTTAGTTTAAGTAAAAAAAAAAGGTTGTTTTTAATTATTTTTAACTAAATCACTAGAATAATCACCTAACTTATGAAAAGAATGTAGCTATAGCATTTGGAATGCGCCAGTATGGTGGTACGGAAACATTATATAAAAATGATGGTTTAAACATAACATTTTTCTGTCATACAGATCTGTGGTTTAATGTTCTTTCATTGCGGGGTCAGAGAAAGTCCCGCAGTGACCAGAGTTTTTCCAGTTGTGTGACGCATCAAGTGGCACATTTATCCACCCACCTCGCCTTTTTTGCTCCATACTTTTGGTTTGCTAGCTGAAAGAAGGCTTCTAAAACTTGCAAGAAAGGCAACTACAAGTGGAAATAGTTCCAGGTGTGAACAACAGAGTCAGTGTGTGGAAACTAAATGAGTGTCAGTTATCCTTCTGACTGAGGTAACACTGCTTTAAAGGCTCTTTTAAATTAAATTGACATTGCTTTTATTTAATTGTTTTGTTAGGTCTGTGTATCAAAACCTAAATAACAAACGCTAACTGCAAAATTCACTACCACTGGTGTAGTGGATGATTGCTTTTTACGTTTTTTTGGGGTTTTTTTTTTTTTTACATTTTTTATAAATACTGTCTTAATGTGAAACTGAGATTAAGATTATCTCAGACAGGGAAAATTGGCAAACTAAAAACAAAAACATGCCACTTAAATAAAAGCCGATGCTTTAAAAGGGCATCCAACATGTTGAATTTGTGTGACTCCAGGTAGGATTTCTCAGGAGTAGCAATGTTGCCAGATGTGCTAACTACACTGTCTGTGAGTGTGCATCATTTTTCTTTACCTTTTCGTAATTTCTTTGTCAGCTAAACACCAAAGTGATAGAGTGAGGTTGTAGTTTTTTTTCACAGCTGGGAAAACTGCATCAGATGATTATGTTTTAGGTGGAGAGGTATGTTTGTTGTATTGTTTTGTTTAGTTTCTATTGTTTCACAACAAATGCAACATACCGCCTCGCACAGGTTAAGGTTCACAAAGGTGATTCAGTTTGAATCCAAAGTGCATGCTGCAGCTGTTGCATTTGGCTTTAAAACTAATTACATCTCGACTAGTTTCTCTGGCTTCTTACGCCTCACAGATCTCCCATTCTACACTTTGTGGTACAAGACCATGCACCTAGCAAGTAACTGGTGCGAGAGTTCACTTCTCCTCACTCTAAGGAAATGAGAAGAGGAGGGATCAGTCGAGAACGATGTACCTGAAAGAAGCCTTCTGTCATCCCGTCTCAAGAGAGAGACACAAGCTCAATTTAATTATCAAGCGATTGGTGGATTTATTGCTTATCCCTGGTGTAGAAATATGGCCAATTTTCACACAACTTCACCCTAGATGCCAATAAATGAGAAGGAAGATGCAATACAGCAGGAAAGGCAAAACAAGAAATTCATAGGCTACCTGGTGAAACACTGAAATTTTGCAAGAGTCCACTTATGGTTGTGGCAATTTTACATATTTCTGAGGTTGAAAACATAGCGTGTTGTCCTTCAGATGGTGATTTATTTCCCTACTTACTGTAAAAGTAAGACAAGTAGTAAAAGCAAACAATAGAGGAAAGGAAGGCACTAATGTACAGCAGAGTGGTTGGTTTTGTGAACTGCAACATGTGCTTCTACTTAACCTTTGTACAGTGGAGTCAAGAGAAAATCTACACAAATGTCTAAATATTAGAGATTTTAAATATTTTCTGAAGAAAAAAGGTCCACTTTGGGAGTAAACTAAAACAGGTCTAACCCTAGTACTAAGATATCGAGTAAGTGCATATTAGCTATTTCTTGGACCACCAAGCATTTTTTGGGATGTTTTTCTCACTGAATTTCTGTCAAACATCTGACATAGAAAGTGAATTTGTAAGTAGATTTTAAACAGAACAACATTAATGGCTGTAGAGACATGTTCATAGTGAAAAGTTCAGGAAACAGCATGGTCACAGTCAGTCTCGCCAGAGTCATAATTTATGAGAAAACTTTGAAAATAGTCAGGTTCACACTCCTCACCTCCGACCTCTGTACTGGCCCACATCACACCTCACTGCAGAGTCAACAGCCTGCGCTCCATATGTACAGATGTGCTTAAAGAGGGCCGAGTCAGTTTAACAGTGTTGTTCTATCAGCTAAGACGGCCACTCTGTTTCAACCCTGCAACGTTTACCAAAGCCAGTAATTATGCGAGTAGGTCTTGAGGAGGAGGATCTTCTTCTGTTCAAACTGTGGAGAGGAGTTAGTATTTGCCAAGCTGTGCTTTGCTGTTCCATCCACTCACATCAACTCTGAATAGTAATTAAAGCGGTGTGGCACCTTGATCAGAGGCGGCAAAGAGGCATGGAAAGACCAACCATCCCATCGCAGACTAAATAAATCTAACTGTTGCTGCACAAGATCCATCAAAGGGATCAGAGATTCAACTACATCCAGTAGAGTCAACGACAAAAACTACTCTGTAGAAATCCATGTCACCCTTTACCCCAATTTCAGTCCATCCCCAATGAAGTCAAGGGGTTCCTTGTTGAACCATCCATAGCAGGGGTCTACAACCTGAGGCTCCAGAGCCCCAAGTGGATCTTTAAGCCTTCCACAATAGCTTTTGATATCTTTGGATAAAAATTAACTAATGTTTTAGATGTAGATATAAAACCAAATGCAAGTATTAGTTTTCAGATTATCTGAGCAGGTTATGACATCAACACTAAGATTGTTGCCTTTTACTATACAGATTCACATAAAGGACAATCACTGCAGATCCCTATTTACACCCTAGATGCCACTACAGACAAAATCTGCTTCGAATCAACTACACATGCACCAATATATCAGCTGATGACCAAAGTCAGCTGATTTTTAACTTGACAAGCCCTGAAAACTCAGATAATTTTCCAAGCAGAGACCACACCATGAGTAAACACAAGCAGGTCATAGTAACAACAGTCTTTGATGTGAATGCCGTTGCTAAGCAATGAACACATAAAGTTTGACATTTCAGTACCAGTTAGGTGTTTAAATGAAGTTAAAAGAAGCACACAGATGTATAAAGTTATTAAATGGGACCTATTATGCAAAATTCACATTTTGCACATTTTTGTACTTCAGTTTGAAGCTCTACTTTTTAATGCACTTAAAAAAAAACTGCCATATTTTGGGAACAAGTTTATGGTTTTTTGTATCTGGAAAAAGAGCCATTTCAAAATTCTTTGGAAAGTAAAATCACAAATCAACAGGCACTTCCCCTCAACTAGCAACCCCAGCTCGTCACCAAACAACCCTAGCTGAGTTCCATGACGTTTGGTTAGCTGGTTTTACTGCGCACACACTACAATGGCTGCCTTCCAGTTAGTAAATAACTGGAAGGTTGGTAACCTCTGTCTGCCATGAAACATTCTGGATGTTTCCAGAATGGATATCTAACTAAAGGAAATTCTCCACAGAATACTAACGGAGGCTAGTGTTTAATAAACATTAGTCCAGATAACCACGACAATGGCCAACATAAGATGCTACTGATAGCTTAAAATGTCATCTCACCATAATTTTGAAGGCACATCATAGCTTAGACACAAAATTCAGATTGATTCAGGTTTGTATCCAGCAAGTGGAAACAGAAGAAGAGACACAATGAAAATAAATTCCTCATAAAAACCAGAATAACAGCTTGATAAGTGTGACTTATTGCACTACAGGCCGATACAACTTAACACCCTCATACACATCAGATTTACTTTTGTCCCACGGCAGCATTTCGTGAGACCTAAAAGAGCAAGCTAAAGAACCCGATCTAGTTTTAACTTCATCTGCAAGTGCTACAGAGTGGCTCGCAGTTGAGACTCTGGAACCCTATTTGATGTGGAGCTCGTACCCACTGGGACTTTGCATTGAGTCAGACTGTACTGAGCTGATACGCATGACCGTGACATTCCAGCAGAGAAAAAGAGGAGGGCCCTGTAGTAACACCGGTACATGTGCCTAATTGAATCAAGAGGCAGTCAGCCTGCTGTAGTTCAACGTCCTAATGCAAGAAACAGATGCTTGCGGTTCCAGCTAACTCAATTATGCTGCTATTGTTGACCAAGCTGTTAATCACAGCTGTGGTACCCTCCACTGTCAGCACACAGCACATGATGATAGACTTGTGGAGATTGGGGAATCTGAGTGGTCCGATGACATTTTAGAAGATACATAACTTGAAGCTGAGAGTTTCATTTGTGCAGGTAAACTGGGGTACTTACCTGCACCCCACTGTACCCTCTCAACTCTGTACATACCAGTGGCTTAATGCTCTGGATCAGGAATGTGAAAGATTTATGTATGCTTGCCACCAAGATGGCATCAAATCATTGAGAAAAGCTTCACTTCAGATCAAATCGATGCAGAGGTGACACGGTCACCGCCTCATGACAGCTCTTTTTATTAGAGGGCATAAAGGTGAGAGAGCAGAAAGAGGGGGTTTGCAAAGAGTGGGGGGAAAGCTATTCTCAACTGCAAGGTGATGGTCATATGCAATATGATTCATACAACAGATATAGAGGAGTGAAGACAGCAGGGTTCTTAGACTGTAATGTCAGCGATTTGTCAAGAATAAGTCACTCCACAGTGCATAGGCGGTCTACTGGAAGTGAAACTGCATGTCTATATTTTGATCCTTTAGTACTTTCTGTAATTAAAAATGAAGCAAAAAATTATTCACTCAAGCAGTTGCTCGTTTGGCAAGTTTAAATTTAAATCAGATTTATTTGCTCCAACTTGTGCAAGACATTTATGATTAGATTAATGAATTAAGAAGATGTATCAATAAAACATAGATTAAAGATGTGCAGGTTGGCAGAAGCAATAATTTGTAAGAAATTGCAGGAGGTATTCAATGAAACAGAATAGCATAGCCTCATATATAAAAAATGCTTCCTTAATCACCATTAAAAATAAGTTAACTTAAAATTGAACATTCATTTTCCCAAATATTGGGATATACATGATAAGCTGCACCTACAGTTTAGATTATTATGAGGTTCACTTCAGCAAAAATTAAATGGTCAAAACATTCTAAATGATTATGAATGAATGAATGAATGAACAACTTTAAATTCAATTACAGATTTTCACTTTTTATGATTTACTTATGGAAATTCAAATGAGCAATAACATATATGCTAATTTATTAAAAAGCATTCTCTAATTACAAATTTTTATTTTTTTTTATCATTATTACATTGTGGCACGTATGGCTCTCCATACTTTGCGTGAGTTTTATTTTAAAGGAATATTGCAGGCACCAAAATTAAAAGAACCCTAAGGGATCTGATTAGTTTATGCTTTTTTTAATCACAATCTTCTCTTACGTAGCAGAAAACAGAGAGTGTAGCCTGAAGAAAGTTTGAGAAGCTCCAGCTCTCAAGGGGAGACTATGAATAGCTTGTTTCTATGGACAAACTTAGCCCGGCTTCACTCGGGTTCTGGTTTGTCCCATTCCTTCTAAACGCACCTCCACAGAACATGCTGGTAAGAGTTTACAGCCCACCTGCACGCACCACTGACACGACATAAATACAAACATAAATCAAAAACACCATTTTCTTTCCCAGCAGGGGGTATAAAGGAAGTCATTTCTTACTTTGACCTGAGGGCAATATGTTTTGTTTTTCTGAATCTGTCCAGCGAAGTGCTTAAAAGTGCAAAATATAAAAGTTGGAGTTCACTTACAGAAACAAGCTGACATGCGAGTATCAAAGACACCATGAGTCCACAGCTCCAGGAGGTCGGAGAGCCCATTTTTCCACCAACCCAGCAAAGGCTGCTTCTGCTGGGGGAAAAGGAAAAAAAAAATCCCGGGGTTCTTTACTCGCTTCCCGCGGTCCGCTGCTGGAGCGAGGTTTTTTCACACTGTATGCGCGTGCTCCTCTGCCACCCGTGGGACCTCATCAACAGGTAAAAACTGTTCCCTGCTCGCGCTCGTTTCCCTGAGGAAGAGGGGAGGGGGGGAAAGGTTGCGGAAACACGCCAAATGTCGAGACCTCCAAACGTGCTTCTTCTCCTTCCTGCGCACTCTCCGCTGCAGCAGCAGCAGTACTTTGGGACTTTGAGTTAGTCAGAGTGGGGCTGAATGCGGCCACGCAAAGTCACTGGGAAGTCCTCCGGAGCGCAGTGAGGGAAGCCGAGAAAGTAAAAGGCGGAATGGAATTCAGGGAGGGCAAAGAGAAGGACAGCTAATCCCAGCGTGGGGGAGACGCCACCTAGACCCACGCTGGCTCTTTTACATGGTGACCACACTCTTCTCACATGAGTGGAGTTCTAAGAAAACTCCAGTCCACATATGCCGTACCTTAAACCTTTTGTGAATGTTATGTTTAAACCACAAACTGCCTATTATATTTTTTTTATATCATAAATCATCACAAATAATATTTAAGTGTGACGCTTGTGTATTGGAGCAATGGCATTTTCTATCAGCTTTGTACATATGTTTTCAATCCTCCACTGCAAAATCCTTCCACCTCTGTCAGATTTTATTGGAATAGAGCATTTATTCCAAAGGGAAATTAAACTTTATAACTCATAATCCAGGATTCTTCAAAGAGTCGTGGGTGGTGATGCTGTGGGCAGGAAGGATCAGTCTTGCATAAAATCTGACAGTGAATACATTCTAACAGCTCAATATACAGGCAGCAGGGATGATATTTCATAGTAACATGTCCTGGGTGACACCATCAGTTGGTGCAAATACTGCTAATCCACCTTGCTTGCTCTTGCCACTCCTCTTCAAATCTCTATCTGGCTGCAAAAAAGCAGAGCAGAGAGATGTTGAAGTAGGGGATATGATCCCTGCCCATTATGTTCACTATGAAGAGATACTATGAACTTCCTCATTCTCTCTTTGCTCTATAAAGCCTCATTTTCACCTTTCTGGGGTCAAAGTTCAAGTATTATTTTCATTTTTGAGATGCTAATCAGCTGGATTTGTGGATCACCAGTGTTGCTCACCTGAGGTTTGGATCATAAAGTTACCATAGGCCTCTTGGCTGCTTCTTGGACTGTGTTACTGTGTATAAATATAATGACAGTGATGATAACACTTAATTAAAATAATTGTTAATATTGCTGAAATACTTTTCATTACTATTATTTTTGCAATAATACTAACAGTTATAGAGGAATAATAGCAATAATTGTAACAGATATGGGGGATTAAAGCTGTTTTGCTTTATTTCTTCTTTTATTTTACCATGGTAAAAATTAAGTTTCATTTTTATCAGAGGTAAGATTATGTATAGATTGTCCAATATTTAAGCAATGTTGATTAAAAGTTGTCTGAAATAGCAGTTCACCCGTGGGACAGAAGCAAACATTACAGCATTACCCTAAACATACCGCAACAGCTTTTACAACATGTGATAAACCTGTTCCTCACTGTCAGTCATGCTTTCCACACCCTATGGCAGCATATTTTTAAAGTCCCCTAAACCCATCCAAATTAAGTGTCTTAAATAGTTAGAAAGTTTCATAATGTAAAAAAATTAAAATAAAATAAATCAGTCATTAAAACTAGTATAATTTGTAATAGAGTACTTTGAGCTTTGAGCGCCCTCTGCTGGCACGACGTTATGCTGAGACTTATTACAGTGCAGTTAAATATTATTGGGAAGAGTTAAATTCCAAAAACTGAGGAACAATGAAGAGCTTTGTGTTGCATGTCCTCAACATTTACCACTTGCAGTAACAATTGCTGAGTGCTGTCAGCTGGATGGTTGCATCTGTTTTCTTTGTTTTGTTTTTCGTATAAGGAAGCTTACTGAATCACTCTGAAGTTTAAAAAGGACAGCTGCTGCCAATTAAGAGGAGCCCTAAATAGAAGTGGAGAGGAGTCGCTCTCCTCTGCTCACTAAGTAAGGTGAAACAAAAACAGAAGGCTAATAACAACTTGGGCTGGAATTTAGTCAGTGTTCCACCAACTAGCTTTATGGTCAAAGTACAAACGTAATGCTTCCAATATCACACAGCCTAGTTTATACATCTTAAATGAAAAGACAGTGTCATGTCACAGGAGTTTGTTTAATATATAAGACCTTCTGCAAAAAATAATTGGAGCAGTGTTGCTTTTAAGATGAAGCCAAGTATAAATATAAATTATATCTTGAATCAAGTTAGCTGCATACTTCAGAGCTGGAACTCCTGTTTGCCTGTTTCAGACACTCTTGGACATTCTCGAGAGTTCGTTTCTGGAGTGAACTTTTCTTTGACTGTGACAGCATTCTTAAAGCATCTTTCTGACCACAGCGGTCTGATTTAGAGACTCCTCCCTTGCCTTCAGCTGGCAGCAAAGATGTGGGAAAATGCTCCAAAAATGTTAAGTAAACTGGTAATTCTGGGATAAACAATACCGCCTGCTTGTTTTTTTCTGCTTGCAATTATTGGCAGCATTCTCTGATGGTACAGAAACATTATTTGTTAATAATTGCAGCACCTTATTTAATGCTTAATCTAAATATATTATTTAAATTACTGTTCCTTCTTGCTTCTAAATAGTCTAAGATGATGTTGGGTTTTAAGAGCTAAGAACCTGAATGCAGTCAATGCAACTTTAGCACAGTGCATGTTGCCAACCAGTGCAGCTGTAGAAAACAAATGTGCCAAAAAATGATTGCCTTCCCCTGTCGCACAAGGTCAACGCCCCTGGAGCCTGATGCACATTGAATTATGCTGAATGCTGTATAATTTTATACTTTATGGTGTTAATTCTAATCTAGAGCTAAATAAAGGGAAAAGAGGACAAACTGTTATTGCTCTCCAGCATATTGACACAAAGTAAGTGTTTCAAATATATAAGATTAAGTGTTTTAACCCTTAAGCAACCCAAGATGTTTTCCTTGTATGTTGCTGTCTAATAATAAAATGGCAATAGATGATTAGTAGGTGAATGTAAAACAAAGTCCACAGTTATTGGCATCCTTGGTGGGGCTGAGTCAAAATAAGTACTGTATGGTAAAATTTTATTTTTATTGTGTTATCATTTGACTGCAATAAAATTATGTGTATATTTTGCTGCTGTGATAAAAGTCCAACAAATTACACTCTCTTAATTTTGAAATTCACTGCTTTTAAGTTTTTCTGGCTCCACAAGTTCTAACTTTTTCTGTAGCTACGGTATGTAAAATCTTTTTTTTTAATACAGAAAAGAAAAAGCACAGAATGCAACTAGAACTTTGTCAATGTCACTGACCTTGTCACATTGTGCATCATTTTCAGAAATAAATTAACATAAAATAAAGTTCTTAACATTAAACATCTCTTTTAACTCCAGTTTAGTTTATTTTATTAGCCAATTCCCAACAAATGTCACCTTAAGGTTCTTTACAGGAGAAAGAGCTTCATCTCATGTTAAATTGCTAATATATGTAATTATCAAAGTACAACATTTAATTACAATTCGAATAAGAATGGATCGGAAATGAAAATGTATTTTTAAAACAGAACTGCACCCAAGTTAACCTTGATGACACTTAAAAATTTAAAAAGTAGCACCAAATATTACATCCAGGTCAGTAGTATTTTATTTTTGGTAGAACACATAACATTTCAAAGAGGAGGTTGGCCCCAGTCAAGGCGGTGTTTCCTGTTAAAGAGAATAAAAGTAGATATAACAAGGTTATTAAAAAATGCTACAGAAAATAAATTAAAACTAATAACAGTGTTTTTTGAGAATCGACTGTGTAAAGTACCTGTAGTGTCATAAGGTGGAGAAACTTCCACTAGATCACATCCTACAAGGTTAAGACCCCGACAGCCTCGGATAATCTCAACTCCCTAAATTCAATTTAAAAAATTTATATATTTGAGTGTCTGAGAAAAGAAAAACATAGCAAAACATATTTCATCTAGCAGTGACTTTATGAGAAAAATACTTTTAACTTATATGATCCTAAATAGATGGATCAAACTTTTATCGATCCAATTAAAGAAAGGAAAATGTGTAATATTTAAGGGCTAAAGTGCAGCCTTCATTTATTATCTTTGGTTTCTTAAAATTAGTATTAGATGTAATAAATTAGAATCTCCTTAAAGGTAAAAACCCAGCCAATAATGTTTAAATTAGCATTTTATTGACAAGTTATAATGACTGCTACTTGTGTTTACCTGTATGGGAGTGAGTCCTGCTATCTCCGGCGTTCCTGTTCCGGGAGCAAAACCTGGATCAAGAGCATCAATATCAAAACTGAGGTAGACCGGCCCAACGCCCATCTGAGCCCTCACCTCAGACATTAGAGGCGAGAGAGACTTGAACCAACACTCTTCCACCTGGACCACACGAAAACCCTGCAGATCAGAAAAAAATGGGAAGATGAAGGATTATTTTCATTGCTTTGTCAGTTAAATGTGATGAAGGAAAGGATTGTTACAACCTGAATGTTGCAAAGGAATGCAGACATTTTAGGTTAGGAAGAAATAAGGAAGTGGTGAAGGAAATCAATTGTAGAGGGCATAAGAAAGAAAGAACACAAAGGAAACACACAAGGTTAGGAAGAAAGAAAGGAGTTAGATGATGAGGAATTGAGGGAGGGATAGAAGGAAAGAAAGAAGGAACCAATCAAGAGTAGATGGATGGGAGGAATGAGAAAAGAATATTCAAAAGAAGGAAAAAGGAATGATAAAAAAAGAATGAGAGAAGAAAGGAAGACAAAAACTGAAATAATGGAAGGATAAGAAAGAGGGAAGAAAGGATGGAAAGAACCAAATAACACTGTTTGATAAATAGAAGAGTGTAAAGAAAAGAAAATGGAATAGAAAGAAAGTACACAAGAAATTATTTAAAATTTCTTAAAAGGAAGAAAATAAGGAACAACAATAAAAGGAAGGAAGAAATGACAGAAGAAAAGAAAAGATTTTCAGCACCAAACACTTTTCACCACAGAGCAGCCCTGAACTGGCTGATTACAGGTTCCAAACCATTAACAATGCAGTGTGACATTTCTAACACTGTTACTGGTATGGTGTGAAACCATCATGAGGGATCCATGTAACAGAAACCCAGACTGTACCTGAGCCCGACTCCACTCGTACGAGTCTGCTGAGTACCCGCTCCCTCGCAGGCCGATCTGAACCACCCGCCGGCAGTCCAGGAGCCCCTCCTCCACACAGCGTCTGAACGGGGTCCCGTGGCTGATCCTCTCCCCCAGAACCACGTCACTGGTGTCCGCATGAGCATCCACATGGACTAAACCCACAGGGCCGTACCTGACAAGTTATTACACAGACAACTAAATGTGGAGCATCCAATAGATATATTTTACAATTATTAATGTTTTAGGTGCCAAACAGTGTCGCATGATTCAATCTGTGGTTCTGGAAATTATTTTAATGTAAGAAAATTATTATATCTTGTAGTAAGCAGAAAGCAGCTGCAACAACTTTTATGCAAATTCCACAACAGTACATATTTTCTTCTGCAAACACATAATCATACACACACCAGGAATCAAAACAGATCTAAAAACAACATCTCTATGTAAAGCAAACCTCATTCTACACTCCCACTCTCCTCCTATGCATTCTTCTTTTGTTTGCAAACATTTAATGCTTTTATTCATTTTAAGATCTATAAATAGAAATACAGTCGTGGTTCTTTAAAATTAAAACCATTTTATAATTTTATCAAAAATTATAAATTGTCTTTATTCAAAAAGTCTTGTATCATTTGCAGTTCTAAAGTTTTAATTCTCCTGAACTGGAGGCAGAAATGCAGGTTGTAGATCTCTGTTCTAGAACTTTCTAGGACCGGAATAAGAATCATAGCTTTACGTTTTCAGATTTCCTTTCTGCAGAACTACTAGCAGGACAGTTTTGCCTCAAAAACAAACATACCTGCTTAAAATAAACCTCTATCATTAGCCTTTTAATTAAAAACAGACTGGTTCAGGAGAACTTTGGAAATCACAGCTTGTTGTGCAGCTGCTATGCGAGGAAAAAGCTACATATCAGTAAGAAATTTAAACACGTTTTTGGAGGTGGAAAAACTAACATGAATCTGCACTGGTTAATCTAAAAGCTGAAATTCATTTCTCTATGCCAACAAGACAGAAACCTCTTAGCTACAGAGAAAAAAAGACATTCAGCGATTTTTATGGTGTGGATGAAGTGCCAAGACACATATTTGAGAAAGACACCAATAGTAATTTTGATTCAAGGTTTTGGAACAATATATGCTGCCAGGTCCTTTCTAAGGAATGCCTGGAGTGAAATATCTACCAGACAGAAAACAGACCATAAAAGATTATGTTTAATGAAATTATGACCAACGAGAACCACAACTCACTGGGCTGCTTCTGTTCTGTATCAAACCCGAATGGAAAAATCATTTTTCTTCTATTAAGTGCTTAAAATGGGATGGTGAAATTGGATAAATAATCGCAAGCTCAATTAGGGTTTAAATCCTCAATTTTTGTTTAAAAACTATATGTACACTTTGGTTGAACAATCTTGAATTTTGATCATCTCAATCATGTACCTCTTTCTAATGATGGATACTTACTTCTCTGCTACAGCTTGCAGTATTGGGTACGCAATAGTGTGATCGCCACCTGCAGATACCAACATTTGCTTAACATCTGAGCTATGAAAGAGCATACTAGGTAATTAATTATTGCACACAGGGGTGAGACTTTGTCTCCAGATGCTAAATCATTTACTGAGCTGTTTTCTGAAAACCTGAGCAAACAGTTGATATCTATGATCTGAGCTGCTCTCACCCATAGTCAGAGGGATACAGCCAGTGGCCAGGATTTTTCTGTAGGCCTCCGTGATGCGCTTGCAGGTGTCTTTCAAATCGTACATGTTAACGTTTACGTCCCCGATGTCAGCAACCATCACTGACTCGAAAGGCGCTGCCCTGGTGCCACTGTTGTAAGCCCTTAGCAAGGCAGACTCTGCTCTGATCTGGCGTGGACCAAACCTGTAGAGTGTGTAAAAAGAGTAGACATTAATACATGCAGTTAAATTTGTTACCCTGCAAACCCCGTGCACAATCTGTTTTGGTTTGTTTCTGTATTTCTTTGCACTTAATTGTTTCAAATCATCAAGCAAACTTTAATATCAGACAGAGATAGCCTGAGTAAGCACAAAAATATTAGGGGACAAAAGTTTTCTAATTCAACTTGGCCATTTGTGAAAACTGAATCTGAAGCACACTGAGTGGCCTAGTCAATGTCTGGACTTCCAATTAGGATTCTTTGGGATGACTTCATACAGGCTGTCCATTACTTAAAATCCAACACAGTAGCTGACTTACAGCAATTCTGCAAATAGAAGTGAGCCAAAATCCCTCCGCTCACTGCCAGTTATCAGAAACTTATGATGGGTTTTACTGCTGCCTAGAGAGTCACGAGCAGTTATTAGGACCTGGCTGCAGTTTTTAAATTATTATTTAAAAACTGCTCAGGTTAGTTTGATCATCAGTAAAATTAACAAGACACTTCTAAGGGGGCAAATACTTCTCACAGTCTTGCACACTTTCATGTATAAAGGTGGATAATCTTGGATCTCCTCCATTCCCTCAAGGATTCAAAGCAATTAGATGACAAATGAATGTAACACATTCATTTATTTGATGCTAAAGTTAGTTATGTTTATATATTCGTCCAGTAACACCCTGACGGGTTCAACTTTATCGTTATTTTTTTCTTTTTTAGATATTTAAATACTCTTAAAGCTGCAGAAGGTAAAGAAAAACTTAAGACTGACGTCTTACGTAATAGCAGTCAGCTACATGGAAGGAAATGCCTTTTAACTACAGTAAATTACTAATGACACTCTTTCTAAGTTTGACCACTTAGAGGAGGAAAAACGTCACCTTGCTCCTGGCCGGTTCGAAGTCCCAGTATCAATCGGAACACCAACGAACGCCGCGTCCAGCCCGTCGGCCGTCTCCCGATAAGGTAACTTGGCCATGGTGGAGATCCCGGACACCCGTGCAACAAACTCGGCGCTCGGTGGAACATTATACCGGGTCCCGGAGCTCTCTCGGGTCGGAATTAAGCACCCTCCGGTTCGGCTGCTGCAGTGACCCAAAGCCTGTCGGGACGGTAAGGAGAAGAAAGTCGCTGCTGCTCGAGTTAAACTTACGTTTCTCCAAAACATGTCTGATGTTTAAGCCAAATATGACATAGAAATGTGCGAAAGGACAACCTACTCTGCTACGTTTATAAGCTCGTTAATCATTTATCCGTCAAACCGCATGACAAGAATCTGTACTACATGCAGTTATATTTAACTGACCGTGTACATGTTAGCTATTGAAATATGCATCCAAATAAAGAAACACAATGTATGTCACATCAGCTGGCAGATAGAATGTTTTGTCATTAATCCTGTGCTTATGAGCATTAAAAATACAACGCACTTGGAAGCTTGAATGCAGCAAAAGTTAATATTTCTCAGAAGGGAGGCGCGTTGTGGGAGGAGCCGATCAGAGCCGATCAGAACTCTGATCGGTTCTGATCGGCTCCTCCCACAGTATGTGACTTTTAGGTTGGTGCTAATTAAAAAAAAACATCCTACATGTACAGCGTGCCATACTGTATAAATACTGCATCCTACTGTAAAATATACTATAGAAATTGAGTGTGGCCGGAAATAATTGTATTACTAAATCTAAGCAGCAAGAGAATCATGTTTAAATAAATAAATAAATAAATAAATAAATAAATAAATAAATAAATAAATAAATAAATAAATGTTTTTGGTAAGCCTCGTTAAACTGAAACACAAGTAAATGATTACTTGGAGGCATGAAGAGCCCTAAACAGGCTGTTCGTGCTTAACAGCCTTCCAATTTGGCTGAAATTATTCTGCAAAAAAAGCGTGGGAGAAAAGAAATATCTAAATGCTTGAAGGGTGGCACAAGCAGTTTCCTAAAAGGGCTCAGTCATTTTGGACTGACGTTAAAATAATAATAATAAAACAATATAAACAATCTGATAGAGGGATACATATCTTGACATATCTTCTGGTGGCACTGCACCTGGGTGTGGGCAATGCGTTGAAAGAATCCATACCCCGGATGTCCCCTAATTCCCCAATAAAATGGCGCACCTCCTCATCTTTAGCCCATCCACCATTTTCTGATTTGTTTGCTTATTTATTTTCATGCCACATTTTTCTGTACCAGATACGCTCCTCTGGATCAGCTGCATCTCTCTGTCTGCGCATCCATACAGGTTGATGTCAGGTTTATGTGGGTGGTGGCGGATGGTGCGCGCGCCTCTGTATCCTCCCTGAGGACGCGTGCGGTGCGTCACCAAAGCAGCTTTCATCCACAGAGCAGCGCGGACCCACATTCTCCTCCGAACCCGTGTCAATACATTGCATAACATCGACAAGAGAACATGGTAAGCATGCCTTACATTTTCTTTGCAAACGGTTTATTTGCAAAGCTGCTATTTTTAAGGTCTAATATAAGGAAAATAGGTCATTTCTGTATTGCGTTTTGTCTTGATGCATTTTTCGACCTGCTGACGATCTAAATAGGTAAAATCCTTATAATTAATGTATTATATGTATTTCAGTTTTGTCTTAAATATTTTACTTACATAAGGGTTGTTCTAAATCAATGTCCATGCCTTTCTTTAACCACCATGTCTTTATTATCTAGTTAGCAGGTTATCAGGTTGGTTGTCTGTGTCTGAAAGGCGTCCTTATGTAAATGTACACTAAATAAATCCAACACTTAACAAAATGCAATCCATTCAAATTAAAAAGCAGTTTTACCAAACTGAGTGAAATATTTATATATTCTTCACCAGAAATAAAATATATTTCTGCAGGAATCCAATGGCAAAAAGGCTGAGCAGAGCAGAGCTTCCCAGGCAGCACACTGCAACATGTCTGACCTAGATAATCCCCTCTCTCTACAGTAAGCCTCTGAGCAACTGGCAGTTCGGTGTCGCAGCACAAAACGCACTGCTTTATTTAAAGCAAAGGACAAAGACTCGCAATTTTTAAATGAATTGCTGTCTTTGTAAAAAAATAAAATAAATAAAATTTAAGTAAGCAGAGAAAAATACGTACATGGCCTTACAAAGAAGAGTTTACCATTCTTGTCCTTGACCTGATCTTCTCTGAAAAATGGTTTCCTTTGGTGAAAATGAAAATTTTTTGTTTTGTCTTCCCAGCGTGAGTGTATCTCCATCCACGTTGGTCAGGCTGGTGTCCAGATTGGCAATGCCTGCTGGGAGCTGTACTGCCTGGAACATGGGATCCAGCCTGACGGACAGATGCCCAGCGATAAAGCCATCGGCGGTGGAGATGACTCTTTCAACACCTTCTTTAGTGAGACTGGAGCTGGAAAACATGTCCCAAGAGCTGTCTTTGTGGACTTGGAACCCACCGTCATTGGTAAATTCCACAAATATTAGTATTAATTTCTCATTATTTATTGATTAAACTGAAGAATTTATCTTATTGCATTTATCTCCTTAGACGAAGTCCGCACTGGGACGTACCGCCAGCTGTTCCATCCTGAGCAGCTGATAACTGGGAAAGAAGATGCTGCCAACAACTACGCCCGCGGACACTACACCATCGGAAAAGAGATCATCGATCTGGTTCTGGACAGGATCCGCAAACTGGTGGGTCAATTTTACAAAACAGGCTCTTGACAAAGTAATCATCGAATTTCCCTAATTTAATAAAGCATTTTGTTTGAACTTGATGTAGCACCTAAGTGCAAAGTAGACGGGAAATAATTTATTGTTTTCAAAACATTTTTAGCAAATAAAAATGTGAAAAGTATGGCATGCATTTGTGTTCAGACCCTTTTAGTTTGATTCACCAAAAATTAACCCAGTGCAAAACTGATAGATCTCACAAGGAGAGCATTAATCAGAGAAGCAAGCACCTAAGCTACAGAGATTCCACAACTTAGGTGGGAGAACCCTTTGGTCAGAGAGACCAAAGCTGAACATTTTGGCCCTGAATGCAAAATCCTCATAAATGACTTAGTTGGTAGCAGTCCCATGGTGTATAGAGTGGGCTTAGTGCTGCACAGTATATCACAAATCTATTGCAATTGCAGTGTGTGCAATATTCACATTGTAAAGACTGTTAGGAGCCCATATTTTTGGCTAATATTTTCCAAATACCATCAACTTGTATTTTCAAGCTAATGTCACATTCAGCCAGAGTCTCACAGCACCAGATGTTAATACTGGGCACTAAACATATATTGCAGGGTTGGAAAAAATAAATCACAATGTCAGTTTTGTGCACCTCTATATTGACTATATCAAACTCCATTCAAAGTGGAGACCAAAATCCAAACAAGAATTTGTGGCAAGATTGGAAAATTGATGTTCTCCATCCAGTCTGGCTGACCTCTAGGTATTTTGCTAAGATGAAGACTTTGAAGCTTAGAGACATACCCTAAACAACTTGTAGCTGGAACTCAAGGGGTCTGAACACAAACCAAAGAGTATGACTACACTTACAATATATTATACCTTATACAACAGGCTCACATTATGTTTATGTTACTCCAGGCTGACCAGTGCACAGGCCTGCAGGGCTTCCTGGTTTTCCACAGCTTCGGGGGTGGAACCGGTTCTGGTTTCACCTCCCTGCTGATGGAGCGTCTCTCTGTGGATTACGGCAAGAAGTCCAAGCTGGAGTTCTCCATCTACCCGGCTCCTCAGGTGTCCACCGCGGTGGTGGAGCCCTACAACTCCATCCTGACCACCCACACCACCCTGGAGCACTCCGACTGCGCCTTCATGGTGGACAACGAGGCCATCTATGATATCTGCCGCAGAAACCTCGATATCGAGCGCCCCACCTACACCAACCTGAACAGGCTGATCAGCCAGATCGTGTCCTCCATTACCGCCTCCTTGCGTTTCGATGGCGCCCTGAATGTTGATCTGACGGAGTTCCAGACCAACTTGGTGCCGTACCCTCGTATCCACTTCCCTCTCGCCACCTACGCCCCTGTGATCTCCGCCGAGAAGGCTTACCACGAGCAACTCTCAGTGGCTGAGATCACCAACGCCTGCTTTGAGCCGGCCAATCAGATGGTGAAGTGCGACCCTCGTCATGGCAAGTACATGGCCTGCTGCCTTCTGTACCGTGGCGATGTTGTTCCCAAAGACGTCAACGCTGCCATCGCGACCATTAAAACCAAGCGCTCTATTCAGTTCGTGGACTGGTGTCCCACTGGTTTCAAGGTTGGCATCAACTACCAACCGCCCACTGTGGTTCCTGGTGGTGACCTCGCTAAGGTCCAGAGGGCGGTGTGCATGCTGAGCAACACCACAGCCATTGCAGAGGCCTGGGCAAGGCTTGACCACAAGTTTGACCTGATGTACGCCAAGAGGGCCTTCGTCCACTGGTATGTGGGTGAAGGAATGGAGGAAGGAGAGTTCTCTGAAGCCAGGGAGGATATGGCGGCTCTGGAAAAGGATTATGAAGAGGTGGGAGTCGACTCAATTGAGGGCGAGGGAGAGGAAGAAGGAGAGGAGTAATATATGTAGTGTGAGGATGAATTAAGATGAGCACATTTTCTCAATTCTGAAGTTAAATATTAGGTTACCACAAGAGTCTTTCCTGTCAGATTGGATCTCTAATAAAGTTTCCTAAACTGAAGTCTTATTGTTTTTATTTGGTTCTGTGAACCCAACAGATAGTTATTCATTGCTTTATGCTTGAACAAATGCAAAAGAAAATTTCATAAAAAATATGCAAAGGAATTCAAGCATCAACTCAGCTTCCCTCATTGAACAAAACAAAATTTTTCTGCACAAAAAATAATAAATTAAAACTTAAAAAAATCAGACTTGCAGACTTTCAGATTCTTTTATTTTCAAACATATTCTTAATACTAACAAATGTAAGTATTTTCATTTAGTTTCCCTACACCCCCCATCTGAAATATTTGGTTATAGTTCAGCAAATGTGCAAACTTGGACATAAAGTGCAAACAGCAAAACAAATCTTTTTTTAGATTTTCACATTGTGTTCAGAAGCATGCAGAAAAATGTAGAAGTATCTGCAACCTTAAACCAGGTGTTTAATGGGAATAGCAACTATGTTACCCTACACAGTAGAGCCTAACAAGTGCAACGCATTGTTTTAATTTTAAAAAATCTGCATTGGCCTCATCTTTGTGCAGTAGGCTTAAAAATTACTATATGTGTAATGGTTCTCCCTTGTAAATATAAAAAAAAATAAAAGATCTTGCATCTTTAACAACCCCGCTACAAGTAGCCACCAGTATTCTGTATCATAGACAATTCATTTTGGGGGAATTACGTTGAGAAAAACAGATGCAGAGACATAAATGTCTTTTACCCTGAGATTTAAATGCAAAGCACTAGTTAGAAAGGGATATATGCTAAGTGAAACACAACGGAAGACTTGTGTGGGATATTGTGTACAACGCACAGCAAAAGGATAACACAATCCACAACAAGTGCTCCAACTGCATCATAGAGACGATGCATAACACTAACAGTATTACACTTATACTAACTTATGAACTAAACACACAAGAGTTTTCTGAGTTTTGAGTGAATTTATGGAAACATGATGCAGGCCCTGCTCTGATCTTGCCCATAAAGGAGGAAGCCTACAGCGGCACGCAGCTCTTCTAGATCTAGGTTAGACAGGAAGCTCCTCTGAAGTTCCGCCTCCACTCTGTTTCCACTGGGGCCGCTGCAGCCCTGCAGGAGGACCACAGCCGACCGGCACAGCAGCCAATCAGCCAGCTTTCTCATGCCAGCGCTGTCCTGATTGGCTAGGGCTTTGCGACCCCAGAGGCTGAGATGCAGCATGTTAGCTGCAACACGAGCACTGGGGCGCTGCAGAGGAAGAATAATCAATTCAGTGCAGATTCCAGTTATTTATACTTTTTTTTTTTTGTCCTAACTTGTCCTTCAGTTAGGAGCCTGCTTTACCTTGTTTGGGTTCCTCCTGAGTAGCAGTTTAGTGACTAACTGAACATCAGCTGGAACACAGGCAGAAAGAGGAGGTAGGTGCTTCTCCTGGTAGTTTGTGCTGTGCAATCCTGCAGCTCTATAGAAAGGATTCTGCTGTCCGAATATCTCATAGGAAATTGCCCCCACAGCCCAGGCATCCGTCTTGGTGTAGTTGATCACCACATCAGGACCTGGAGCTGCAGTCGCCACCTGGAGACAAGAATAAAAGATTTTAATGAGTTTTAACACATTATTTTATTGTCACATTAATAAATGATGGTAAAGTGTGTTCATAAATGTTTATGTCATTTCAGCTTTTTCAAATTTTTCTTTTACATAATAGCAACAAACTTAAGTGCAGTTATTTGGTTTTTATGCAATAACCCAACACAAAGTCAAGCAAAAGAAAAATTCAGTTTTACGAGGTATGTCTTGATTAATTTTACACATGGGGAATACAGACTTAAGGTTTTATCACAATATTTTGTAGTATTACTGTGATGACAAGTTTGCCACACACAGGTTTGCTAAACTGTTTATATTACACACAGATTGATTCAGTATACCAATAAAATTAATTCTAATTTTATCTAGGTGTTAAAAAGCCAAAATATCCCAACAAAACAAATTGAGGTTTGCAATTTTAGCATTACAAAATGTGACAAAGTGACACTTTACGAGGTAATCTAAATCATAGCCATTTTAGTCACCTTCCTGAAGCCTCATATTGAAATACACTGCTCAAAAAAATAAAGGGAACACTCAAATAACACATCCTAGATCTGAATGAATGAAATATTCTCATTGAATACTTTGTTCTGTAC